>PVJH01044173.1:0-13152 GCA_004026705.1 Nesogale talazaci | reverse complement strand
AACTGCTGGTCTTGAGGATTGCAGTGCAGTGTGTAACCCTTATGCCACCAGTATTCCATATGGACACTGTATTCACAGATGGGAATCTTACCCTCCTCTTACTGCAGGGGGTCTCTGATCATAGCCACTGCTAGAGATGTGAGTTCTACAAGTTCCTTCCAGGTGAACAGTTTGGGCAAGCCTGGATTAGAGGGCCAGAAATGGACCCAGTGAGGTAGAAGACGCTACAACCCATTGGCAGGTGAAGCACACAGCTGTGTCCATCTGCACAGGAATCATTTAAAGTGACAGGGATGCCAAGGCCGCCTATCTTCACTCAGGAATAAGATGGGGTCAGATGGCACACCCGGTAAATGTCAATGAAAACTGCAGTCTTAGAGTCCACAAAGATGTTTCTCCTTGGTACCTTGGAAGGAAACTGGTTGAGACACAGTTTAAAGAGAAAACCCGATGACTATAGAATAAATAGCCCAGCCTCTTTGTTTTCGCTTTCTCTCTATGGCTCGCTGTGGCAGGGTCAGATCTGAGCAGGGCAGAGGCTGGGTTGGCCCAGGAGGCCTGAGGGCTGAAGGGCCAGGAGAACAGAAAGCAATGACTGAAAAGACCAGACGTATGGGAAGCTGACCAGCTTGGGTCTCAAAGGGAAGGGTCTTAAGCACCAGGGACCAGGACTCAGGGCCACATGGTCCCTGGGGGGTTTGTAGGTAGAGACACTGTCCCCTAAGTGACAAGGCCAGGTTGTCTCTTGCTTGGTTCTAGAAAGTGGGTGGAGAAGAATCCCTGCAGTGTGGAGTCGCTATCCAAAGGTAAAGAGGCCACTTGGGGCAAAATGGGGTGTCAGATACCAGCTGGGCAGTCAGGGGACAGACAGATCCTCATGGGGGGGGGGCATAAACCCTGGGACAGCCCCTTCTGGGGACTGGGTCTGAGGAGGTCAAAAGAACACAGGGAACAGAGAGAGTGGAGGAAAGCAGATGGTCCTTCAGTGGGAAAGCAGAGACTCACCTCTGGGGAGCGATGCTGTTGTCAGGGTTTTGAGAGCTCCTGTCAGCCTTGATCAGGGTCAAGGTGACTCCCGCTGACCCAAAGGGCTATGGGTACAGGCACCTGTGGAGGGTTTGCTGTGAGAGACAGGGCAGGTCTAGGGAAGGGCTGCAGGGAGTCAGAGCTGGGTGAACCATCCCCTGGACATGGCTTGAGAACCCTTGTCCCTGAGGCCTCATCTATAAAGGAAGAATGGTCAGACCTACCTGGATGTGTTGTACTATGGCTCTGCGGTGACGCCACAGCACTGGGTTTTGCTTGGTGTTTAACGATTGCTGTCCAGCAGTGAGATTCATGGCCTTGCTTTACAGAAACTTCCGCAGTGACCTGATCTGCTTTCTACTTCACCGTGGTCTTTGCCCTCCCTGGTGGCACAGGGGTTACTCGTTGGGCTGCCAACCCCAAGGTCAGCAGGTGGACAGCACCAATGGGAGAAAGAGGACACCATCTACTCCCATGAAAATGACAGTGTAGGAAATCCCTGGGAAGTTCAATAGTGGTCCACAGGGTGACTCTGAGTCAGAAGGGACTCACCGCTGGTGAGGGGATGGCACTGGCACTGTCTGGAGGCTGAGAAACTTGAAGCCATCATTGCAAATCATGTCCCACCTACTGGCTTCGCCTTGCCACCAGCCTGGAACCCTGATGAGTGGGTTGGAGAGTGACCTGCCCTCGCTCAGGGGTCAGCAAACCCTGGAGACCGAAGAGCCAATCCCGTCCCTCCTAACAACTTTAAAATCACTCAAGAGCCTTCCCTATGCTTTTCCCAACAAATGAGATCACCGTGATCTGAAATCACCACCTTCCAATGCTTTCCATGTGACTTCCAAGCTGCACGTTCATACTGAAAGAGCCACAGATGACTCGCAAGCCACAGTTTGCCGACCTGTGCACTAGTTTGTGCTCCTTTGCAACTGCCCCATCCAACCCCCCCCTCCAGGAGTCCAGGCTCCAGTCCATCAGAACTATGTGTACATTCCCATGCGTGTGAAAGCTGCCTCTTCTCTGTTCTGTTCGGGCTGTTCCCACCGCTTGGATAGGCTTCCTTAGCCAGATCAACCTGGACCTACATGCCTACTGCTAAATTCTTGTTCTCTCTGAAAGCCCCTCCACTCATCAGATTATGGGGTTTGCCAGGAGCAGGGATACATTTGTGCTGGCTTGGACAAAGAGATGTGTCTGACAAACCAGTCTATTTCAAGAACCTGCAGAGGCAGACCAGAAAATGAAATCCACCTGGGTCGAAGGAAGACTCGTCTACGTGGGACTGGAAATGGGTAGAGCGCTACCGCTGCTTCCGTACCTTGGGTCAGAGGGGCCGCCCTGGGTCTCTGCTTCCTCTGTTTTTGCTTCATGGAGCTGCTTCTTTGCTCTGCTCCTCTGGTCTCTCGTCACATGCAACAAGCAAAATGGTGGCCCCCGTCCGTCCTTGAACCCACGTAAGCACTGCAGCTTCAGATGTGTTGTCAACTGGGATCCTCAGAGAAAACCACACTAGTGGCCATAGAGTGGACTCTGATTCTTAGTGACCCTGGAGAACAGGGTAGAACTGCCTTGTCTGGCTCCACTTCTTCAGAGAAAGGATGGCACTGGAGCCACTTGTCCTCATAAGCAACCTGCGGCGAGCAGAGAGCTCCTCCTTGCCCCATGAGCTGAGGCCCGGTTCTCCGAGATGATGCGTGAGGGCAGCTGTGCAGTGGTCAGGGGCAAAGCTGCTGCCCAAGGTCAGGGTAGTCTCTTTAGAGAAGGACAGACAAACCCGACAACGAAAACTCTTGAACAAGCCCAGGCCCTAGTCATCCAAACTGCTTGCACATCCTACCCCATGCCAGAGGTGATACTGCAGTGTGATTGCTCTCTGGGACTTTCTGGGTCATCATCTCCTGTGCTCGTCTGGGTAGACTAGAGAAACACATGCACAGAAACCCATATATTCATAGACGTATAAGAGAGTTTCATATAAAGGCTAAGTGTCCATTTAGAAAGCATCCCAACCCAGTCCAAGCTCATAAGTCCAACTTCACCCTTATGTCCAGCACTGATCTACAAAGTTCTCCTCAAACTCACAACACACACACAATGATGCCGAATGCAGGAGGATCACAGGCCAGTGGATAGAGTCTTTGAATCCAGTGGTGGTGCACACATCCCAGTGCTGGCAGGGGTCTCCTGGCGGCTACTCCAGCACCCAGGGCTGCATCAAGGTAGGTTCATGCAGCTTCTCCTCAGGGATGTCTCGCAGGACGTGAGCCTTGCCAGCTGAAGCAGGGAACTGACTAGGGCAGCTGCACCCTGGTCTGACCATAAGAAAGCAAGAGACCAGAGAACTCAAAAGGCGAGGCTTATGGAGCCATTTCTCCCTCCGCCCTTCAATTAATCCCACACGTGTCTATCAGCCAGGTTGGCACAAGAAACCAGACTCTCTCATCTGCCCAGGAGTGCCCATCAGGTCTTTCTTCTGGAGCCCACGGGTGGATTTGAACCGCCCACGTTCAGGGTGGCAAGGGAGCACAGCTGTTGGTGTCACCTGGGACCTGTGGATGGTGGTCTATCTATCCCCTTCAACCAGAGGGAGCTGCCTCTGTTCTCTGGGATGTTTCACTCTGGAGTGCATGACATAGAAAGGGGCTTCAAGAAGTTTGCAGGGAATTGTGATTTTTTTTTCTAATGGATTTTAAAAAACAACCCTCCTCTGTAGGGTTCATAAAAATCTACCTAAATGGCAGGACATGAATTTCTCCTCCCTCAGCTCTGCCCCCACCCCGCCCCCGGTCCCGATGAGGTCTCATCCTTGTTGTTCAGACGACTGGTTCTCAAGCTGTGTCGCAGGCAAGCCCTCTCTGTCTCAGCAGCGTGCTCACCAGCGCTCCTCCTCGGATGCCCACCCAGGAGGCTAAGCAGCCAGCTAAATGTCAGGTGCCAGCTTGTTAGAGAGAGCACCGAGAGATGCGCTTCCCCGCCCTGGTTCTACCACACTGCCTCTGACGGCGAGCTTTTCAGCATTGTTGTCACCGAGACACAGATGGCATTTCAGATACAGTCCCTACCCCACCGCTGGGCAGCGTGTGCGGGAACCTGCCAGCTAGGATCCTGAGTCTGCCAAAAGCACCAATGCACGTGACCCAAGATGGGACACACCCAGCTAGGGACCGAGAGGAACGGATGGAGGAGCGGTGATTCTGGCTCCAGGAATTTGGTGGGAGGAAGAAGCGCTTGCGTGTGGTCAGCAGGAGGCCCGTGGAAGTATGTCTTCTGCCACAGTGCTTGTGAGAGGGGGCGGGTGGAAAAGGTTCAGAGGATCTAAATGCTGATTGGAAGGGGGGAGAATGCAATTCTGGGGGGAGTCACAGGGTGGGATATGAGGAGGGGCTGGACCCGGCTGACTCTCAGAGCGCTCAGAGTGCACAAGGCATGCAGCAAAACGATGCATAGGATATGAACGCACACGAGTGATCGGATATGAATGCAAATCCGTGTCCTTTTAGAGACATCTCATGTGCTTCGGATATGCTGTCAGGAGAGACGAGGCCGGAGAGAAGGAGACCGTGCTCAGGAAAGTCGAGTGGCAGCGACAAACAGGAAGGCCCTTGACAAGATGACTTGATACACTGGTTGCATCAGGGGGCTTAACCCCAACAGCCATCAGGTTCGAGGACCAGAGGGTGTTTCGCCCTGTTGCACAGAGGGTCGCCGTGAGGGGCCACCAAACCCATGGCACCTAATATGGAGAAGCCCTGGTGGTGAAGAGCTTATGCATTGGGCTGCGATCCTCATGGTTGGCAGTTCAAGACCAGCAGCTCCAAGGGAGAAAGACTGATGCTCTACTCCACCCCGGTAAACAGATACAGTCTTAGAGACACACAGCGGGGTCACTGTGAGTCACTGTTGACTTGATGGCGGCCGGCTCTTCAACATCGACAACAAGAGGGGTGTGTACTTGGAGTCCCTGGATGCTGCTGCTAAAGCATCCAACTGCTGTTCAAAAGGTCAATGGTTCGGGACTGTTCACAGGTAGCTCATAAGAAGGGCCCATGGTATCTTGTTTCCCCCCACATTAAGCAGCGGAGCACCGTTCAGCTCTGACATAGGCGCAGCCACGGTGAGTTAGGGCTGACTTGACGGTAAACAGTGGGACTAGGTGTGTGTCGCCTGGATGGAAGGGCAGCACATAGCATTGATGCCTTCAGCTGCTTTCAAGGTAGACAGAAGGGTTTGCAGGGCTGGGACGGGAGAGGCCCGTATGTGTAAGGGTCTGTTTGCTGGGTGCATATACATGTGCGTGTAAAGAAGGCACATCGTAGGCAAGAACAAGCAGCACTTTTCACCTGTGTGATTGTCCAGTCAGCACACGAAGAACTAGGAGTTCTTTAAAAAAAAAAAAAACACATTTCAAATACACTAAATTATTTATTCCATTTCATGCCATCTTCAAAAAGCAATCTTTTCAATGTAATATGCACACACTTTGGAAAGAATAAAACCTACTAAAAAGGCTTATAATAAATATATTAGCTCCTTCTTGCCTTGCTCCCTGCCCCTCCAACCCATCTCACTCAACTCTTGTAGCTACAGCCATGGGATTTACCTCCGGTTTTTTTAATGATAGGCCTAGAAATGTTTCAGCAAGCAGGGGAAACACTGAAAGCATGCCCCCATCTAGGCCAAGGGAATGTGGAAGAGCACTTGACCAACTGATGGGGAGAGAGCCAAATCTGTGCCCATTTCAAAGAAAGGTGACCCAATAGAATACTCAAACTGCAAGACAGTATTATTACTATCACACACGAGTAACATTTGCAGCAGTACATGGACAGAGAACTTCTAGAAGGTCGGATTCATAAGTGGACATGGAACAAGGGATATCATTGCTGACGTCGGATCTTGGCTGAAGGCAGAGAATACCAGAAAGATGTGTACTTGTGTTGTACTGACAAGGCAAACGCATCTGACTGTGTGGACCATAAGAAACTGTGGAGAACTGTGAGCAGCATAGGAATTCCAGAACACTTCCTGGTGTTCCTGCGGGACTTGTTCATGGTTCTAGTGCCAGTTGTGTGAACAGAACGAGGGCATACCACATGATTTAAAGTCAAGAAAGGTGTTCTTCAGGGCTGTGTCCTCTCGCCATACTTGTTCACGCTGTACTCTGAGCGAATCCCCAGAGAAGCTGGCTTCCAGGAAGAAGAGTGTGGCACCAAGGGTGGAGACACGTTTATTCACAGATATGCAGATCCCACAGCCTTGCCTGCTGAAAGGGGGGAAGATTTAAAACATGCGCTGATGAAGAATAACAGCAGTTTTACATGGCTTACAGCTCAAGGTAAGAAAGACTAAACTCCTCACAACTCGATAGATAACATCATGATAAATAGACAAAAGGTTGAAGTCATCAAGGATTTTGTCTTGCTTTGATCCACAAGCAAAGCTCCTGGAAGCAGCAGTCAAGATAGTCAAAAGACATAGTGCATTAAGTCAATCTGCAACTACGAACTTCTTCAGAGTACTGATGAGCAAGCATGTCACTTTGAGGACTAAGGTGCGCTTGCCCTAAGCCATGGTATTTCCCATGGCCCCATACGCATGGGAAAGCTGGACACTGAGTAAGGAAGACTGAAGAAGAGAGGGTGCATTTGCACTGTGCTGCTGGAGAAGAATAGCGAAAGTACCAGACACTGCTCAAGGGACAAATGGAACTGGATGGGAAGACCTGGCCTTATATCCTTTGGACATATTGTCAGGAGAGGCCAGTCCTTGGAGAAGAACATCATGCTTGGTAGAGCGGCGGGGCAGTGAAGAGGAGGAAGAAGACCTTCAAGGGGATGGATTGACACCCTGACTGCAACCACGGGCTCAGGTCTAGGGACAAGGACAAGGATGGGACAGGACCGTGCCAGGTTTGGTTCCATTGTGCAGAGGGTCGCTTTGGATTGAATGAACTCTCCCGCACCCATCGACCTGGACAGGGCTCTGTGGCTTTTCCTGGAATGCTCAGTATTAGACACACACTTCCTGGTCCCATACGCACTGCATCTCCCATGTCCTCCCCGTACCCCTATGGGTTCATCTTTCACTAAGACAAGTCAGTGTATTCATCACTGTGACCAGATACGTACTGCTCAGTGCTGAACAGAGAATGCTATCGTGATTTATTTTTAACATAGGTAGTTTGAAATAACTCTGCTTTTCCTGAGTTTATTGCTATTATTAATGTTGAAGATGGGAGAGACGGGTCAGGGCAAAAAGGAGAAAAGCTTGGTTTTCATCTGGTTTTCTCTCCAAATATCCTCACAGCACTTTCCCCATTTCTGTCCTGCATTTCCTACCCTGTTCTCGTGGATTTTCTATCCCTGGTGTCCTCTCCTCTTGGCTTCCGAGTGAAAGCTGTCAGTGTCATTACATGCCATTGCGTGTGACCTCATGGGTGTTACTTTTGGCTTGATGGGTCCTTCTGTGGCTTGGCTGCAAATGAGTCCCTGAGAGGAACTTCAGTTCCAGATCAGAAGGATGTCTGAGAGTCATAGTGTTCTAGTCTCTGTCAAGTCCATATATCTGGTCTTCTTGTTGTTGTCGTCTGACATTTTCCTCCTATTCTGCCCACAGCCCTCTCTGTTCTCACAGTGTAGGAGGCAGATATCTTAATGCAGAGTGCTGGTTCGGGTGGGGGTGGGGGTGCTGAAGGGGGGGCTTTGCCCTTCTCCAGATTCTAGGAGAAACTTCTGCCTCCTTGGATTCTCTTGTGACTCCAAGGTGACCTTCTCACAACAGAGCATCTCTCTGTCCCCCCAATGGCCTTTCTCATCTCTTGCACATCCTGTTCCTTTTATCTCCAAAGAGTTGGACTCTAGACACACTCTACACTCACACTGCCCACAAAGACAAAACATTCCCTAAGGGGAGGCTAAGTGTAGAGGCTAAGTGTAAATCCAATGAGATTGGATTTGCAGCACATGTTTGTGGGGGTACTTTCCAGTCCACAGCACCTCTCCCCTCTTCTGGGACCCTGTTCCCTATATCCCCACCCCTTGTGTTTCTCAAAATATCCCTTCGACCACACAGGCATGGGGCTGTGGTGGGGCTTTTGGGTGTCAGACTGCAACCCTCAAGGGTTGCAGTTCAAATCCACCAGCTGCTCTTCTGGAGGCAAAGGAGGCTGTCTGTTTCTGTAAGATTGACAGCCTCAGAAACCCTAGGCAGGGTCGCTATGAGTCAGAGTCAACCTGGTTGGGGTGTTGTGCTGTTGTGCTGGCCCTGGTTATACAGAGTTATCTAAGCCAGAAGGTGCATTAAGACATTCACAACCTGGAAAATCCGAAAATGACTTTCTCCTCCCTTCACATGCGGTCAATCATTTTCTTTGGCACAGGCTCTAGGTGGCAAATTATTTTCTTTCAGAAATATGAAAGGTTTTCCAGAGTGACGTTTTCGCTCCTAGGATGGCTTAATATGTAGTTGCAACTCCCATTTCTCTGTGTGTTATGTCACACACACACACACACACACACACACTTTTCTGGGGTTTGTAAGGTGTTTTAATTCTCACTGTTCTATCCGCTCTATCCTGATAGGTTCTTTGAAGACCTCGTTCTCTGGGTTCCCTGTGGGTCTTTTCATCGTCCAGAGAGCCCTGCCCTTAAGCACTCGTCATGTTTTTCTTTTGTTATTTCTTGGACAGTTTACTATCTGTGGTCTGCTCTTCATTTCTGGAGTCTCTATACACAGCATGGTGCAGCTCCCTCCCTCTTGAATTCAACAGCGGGGACTTTGGAGGAAGAGCGGTGGTTGAAAGGCTTCTTCGAAACCACACCGATGTGACAGCCCCCGCACGGCCCAAGGAAGGAGTAAGAAAGCAGGTGTGGTCCTGAGACAGAGCCAGAAAGGACACAACTCTGCTAATTACTCACAGGAATGTATTGTTTCCAGTATTCTATTTTTCTGTAACATAGGGATTCAAAATAGTACCTGTGTCATAGACCCAGAGGCTGACAGGAACAGTCCCCAAGCTGCTCGCACAGGGCCTCCATTTCCAGCGAGCGGGCGAATCGGAAAGCCTGAACTCGCCTGGTGAACACTTGAACCATCTAGATATGACATCATAAGCATGCTTTAGAATGGTCAGTTTTACTTAAAATGAGGAAACTGAAAACCAGAGGGGTAAGGGAGAAATTCTGTACTGGCTGACCCAGGACGAGAGAGAGGCTGCTGGAGTCGCGGGAGTTGGTCACTGAGTATCCAGGATGCATCCTTAGGCTCTCACTGGAAACATTGGAACTAAGAGTCACAGTCGGTGGATACCCTCAAGGATCAGGGCTCTGGGTAAATGAATAAAATAGAAAAGAATGTTCCTGCTGACAGAGGGAAATGGCAGAAAATTTTAACTGCCTTTCTAGGATCTCTGGGGAGAGGAGAGGGGTGGGGTGAGAAAAGAGAGTTGTTTATAATAAAGGCTTGTTGGTATCAAAGAGCCTGACCAATCTTGGAATTGGTTTTTACACTTAGGACTTTTGCTTGGTTCAGTAAGTCCTCTGGCCAAGAAATTAACATAAAGTATGCTCTGGCTGAAATATCCACAGAGTTCCAGGAACACAAAATCGAATCTTCTGTTGACAGACACAGCCTCCACCCTGGTTACACAGGACTCTTACCAAGTCCCGCCAAATGTGAGCCCCAAGTCCCAGATGACAAAACACACAAAGAAGCTGTCTGTGAGAGTCAACAGCACCAACGGTAAAACGAGAGCCTCCCCCCCCACCCCCGAAGGACACTTCAAATAACAAAATGAACAGATGGAGAAATAAAATACAAGGAGGTTTCAAAAGGCTTGTGGGAAAATTCCACGATCATTCAATTCCATTTCCCAGGAACTTTTTGAAACTCCTCTCATATCCAAAATAAAGGCAAGGTGAGGAGAAAGGATAAGATGCCAGCAATAAAGTGTTAGCACAGCAACCTGCATGTCACAAACACTCAGTCCTAGCGATAGTTCAAACTACTTCTGGGGTCATGTTTTTCTAGGTTCCCAGAGGAAGGGGGATAAACCTGAACTACAATCCCCATGCTCAGTGTGGGTAAACTGTGGCCCAGCCCTCTAGAGCCCTAATAAGAGCAGGTCTGAAACGATGTAGGGATTCAGAAGTAAAGGCACTCTTTTTCCACCCTGGCTTCTATTCAGACTCTTCAGTGACCCATTGGAAATAAGTCACTTTTGTAATAGACCAATTGTTAGTTTCTAAACATGGATCTGGATCCTGGGGGGTGAGATGAGGAGTATAATTTTGGACAGAAATAAAAAACTTGCCGTTGAATTAAGAACCTGACCATAACAATTTTCAGACGCGGTTGCCAGATGGAGACAGGAATGACATCACTGATTCGCAGTATATAGTTTTTGCATTGACACATGGTTCCCAAAGAGGCCAGTTGGCTCTGACTTGAGAATGCATTCCTTTTCATAAACCCCCACCAGGTTGGCTTCCTCTGGAGAACCTGGAATGCACTGAGAAGGGGCAGTGCATCAGACTCTCCCAGAGACTGGGCAAAATGGGAGGCCTACTTGTCCCTTGTCTCTGTGCAACATTAATGGGAGATTCTGCATAGGACGTTTTATTAGGCAAGTCTTATCTCATAGAGTTTGCAGCCCCATCTGACTGCCGCCAAAATTATTTTAATGAGGAATAGACAAATAAACGATGGACTCACAATTGCCTTCAGCAGAACACAAAGATGGCAGCGTCATTTTCCACCCCGACCCCCAATAGAGCAAAGGCAAACAGCTGTGGTCAAGTTGAGGATATTGATCCACAGAAGCCCCACCTGAATCAGATCCAAATCATACACCCCAGTGTTTTGACTGGAGGACTGTTTTCAGACATGGATCCCCAGGCCTTCATTCCGAGGTGCTTCTGAGTAAGAACCTCTGAGTTGACTCGAATCTCTAACCTTTCAGTCAGCAATTGACTCCATCCACAATACACAGCCCAGTTCACTCCTACGGGGTCAAGAAGATGGTCTGCGTTCGTCTCCTAGTTACAGGCTGACTTCTTCAGGGCACAGTTCCCGAGGGGAGGCTAGTCAGACGCTACTGTAGCATGAGACGGTGAGCACAGTATTGAATCCTTGCTGGCCAGGGTCAGCCATCAGCATGCTGTACTGACATAGTCTCTGCGGTGCTACCCTAACTAATACGTCTCCACCGATTTGTACATCGGAGCTTGTCAGAGGGAAATCTTTGTAAATCATGTCACCCACTGGGACGCCTTTGGATCAAGATGGCAATCAAACTTTGTCCATCAACGTCTTCTCCTTTGGACTGATTCGGCCTGCCCCCCCCCCCCCACATCCGTCTGTGTTCATCTAAGGATCATCATAAGGTGTGAGCATTCCACTGTCAACATTCCCGGTCTGGCAGCCAATTTTTCTCAGTGACAGCTGGGGGTCTGCAGCCGGTGGGTGCTGGTGGAGTTCAGGCTCAGATGAGCCAGCTTGGCAGGGTGTTCCTGTTGGCACACGGCAAATCACAAGGCTTAGTCGCTTCTAGCTGGCACCATCGGAAGAACTCTGGTTCAGGACCAGAAACGTGCAGATAGGCATTATGGCCTTGAAACATTCTATGTGGGTATCTTGAGCCACCACCTTGATTTCCTCATCTGTACCTTACAAGTCCGGCTAGACCAGAGCATGTACACTGGTACAGATAGAAGCGGGAAACATGGGGAATCCAGGACAGATGATCCCGTCAGGACCAGTCATAAGAGGGACAATATCAGGAGGGTGGAGGGAAGGTGGAGTACAAAGGGGGAACCTATTACAAGGATCTACATATAACCTCCTCCCTGGGGTATGCACAACAGGGAAGTGGGTGAAGGTAGACATTGGACAGTGTAGGATATGACAGAATAATAATGACTTTTAAATTATCAAGGGTTCATGAGGGAGGGGAGAAATGAGGAGTTGATATCAGAGGGCTTAAGTAGAAAGCAAATGTTTTGAGAATGATGAGGGCACCAAATGTACAAATGTGTTTTACATACAATGGATGGATGGATGGATCATGATAAGTCCCCAATAAAATGATTTGGGGGGGGGGCATCATTGCCCTCTATTGATCATGGGAGCTACCAGCCTTGCTCCTGGAGAGCTGCTGCTGGATTTGAACCTCCAAGCCCGTGGTCCACAGTCCCGCACTCAACCACTACGCCACTGGGGCTCAGCCCAAAATGATTTTTTTTTAATGGTGACATCCACCTCTCCCACCTGTGGTGATGATCAAATAGTGTCATGTGTCTATGAGAGTGAGCAATAGGGAATACGAAGACCTGAGGAGGAGCGTCAGTAAGATTTCTGATTACCTTAAGACATGTGATGGTGTTCTTACTTCGAGGCGGAGTCTCTGGAGGGTTTGGGGCCAGAGAGGGAGCACTCAGCAGAAGGGAGCTGAGATCCCTGAGCCTGAACTTGCCCTCACCATGGGATCACCCTTGCCCTGTGTCTAGACCTGCTAGACCCCTGCTTGCAGCTCACTATCAGTCCGCCCTTGTCCCCTCCTCCCCTGCAGCTAGGACAAACCCCTCTGGCTTGATTGGTAGCCCTTAACGTCACTTGGTCATCTGGCTGCAAGCACTCACTTTTAATAAAACCCTCTGCCTCAGTGACACCGCCTGGTAAGCACTGGACTACTAGGTGTAAGATGAGTGGTTCAAATCCACCTGCTTCTCCATGGAAGAGCAATGAGGTTTTCTGCTCCAGTAATGACTGCTGGTCTCAGAAGCTCTAGGGAGGACCCACGGTGATTTGGAACCCACTTGATGATCTGGCCGGGGCCTGGGAGGTGGGGTGGCAGGGAAGGGTGTGTGTGTCTGGGGTCCTTTATGCCTCATTCATACCCAGGTTCCAGCATCAACACGGCAATTCATTCTCCATTTCCCTCTGATGCCCAGGTCATTCTGCTCTCCTGGGGACATGACTGCAGAGTGTGCTGGGCTTCCTATGTTACACAGAAGTGAGGACGGGGGTTCACAGACCAACCCGTCCCAGCAACACAAGGAAAGACCAAACCCACTGCCCTCCAGGGAATCACAGCCCTCGTAGGGGACAGAGTTGAGCTGCCACATG
>PVJH01044172.1:0-13164 GCA_004026705.1 Nesogale talazaci | reverse complement strand
CTCAGGGATCCTCTGGTGCAGAGCAAAACAGCCCGTGTGGGTCTCCAAGGCTGTGAAGACTACAACCTTGTAGAGCCTTGTACAGAAGGAAAGCCCGTCTTCCAACCATCATCGCACACAAGTGGAGCCGACCACTTAATACTGGTCTGGAGGCCCCATATATAAGCAAGTGGAAGTGGCTCCCACGTTCCTGAGTACATAAGACGTGGCCCTCAGAAAACTCGCTGGCTTTTAAGATGATCCTGAATCCATCTCAGAGACATCGACCTCAATAAGCTGACACCCTGCAGGCTGCCCCAGAGTGACGCTGTCGCTGGCTGGTGTTTGCGGCCTGGCTGGGTTAGCAGCCTGCCTTTCTCCAGGGCTCTCACGTGACAGACAGGCTCAAAGGAATACCCTATAATCTGCATTTATGCCATTTGTCCCTTTGATATATAAAATACAGATATTTGCATCATTTATTTTAACGTGCATCATTTTCTTCTGAAAACTACAAAGAGAGCGTCTGGTCCCCAACTCACGTCCTCCCACCCCTCTTCTTCAGAAACTGCAAAACTTCAGCGTCCATGACAAGCCAAAGTGATCTGAAAAGCAGCCGCCAGTTCCATTCAGAGAACAAATAAAGGGCTTTTCCCTCACCAGAGAGAGGGAAGACAAAGGGACTTGGAGGGGCAGGACCCTTTTGAGGGTGGCCCTGGAGAGGTGGCAGCAGTGGGGAGGGGGCGGGAACCAGGAAGGGGCTGAGCCGGTCTCCTGACCCACATGATCTGCTTTGTGGTGAAACTCAACTGCACCCTCTGGATCCGCAGTCTCCAGGATGAAGCCATGCCAAGGCCCAAAATGAAGAAGAGCCGTTTCGGCACCAATAAGTAGATTCCCTGGATCAGGGTATTAGGGGCAACCTGTTCCTCCATACAGAGGCGTGTGTGTGTGTGTGTCAGGGGAGGGAAGGAGAGGGAAGGGGACATCCACCTTCAAGGTCCCCTGGAATGCCACAGGTAGACACAGGGGCCTGGCGAGGGGCTGCTTCTTGACAGGGGCTCTCACAGACACCTGGATGGAAATACAGGCATGGCAAATGGTTTAGCCCCGGGCAACGACCTCCAGAGGCACAAATGTGACCCTCTGACAGGTGCCTCTCCCCGGCCTCTCCCAGGAACTTCATCTGTGTGCCCAGTGATAAAGGCCCCCGAGAGTATCAGGACTACCCTGATGTGACTGGCCACATGGACAGCACATCACACATACATGACGGCTCTCCCAGATTCCACCTGTTAGAGAAGCAAAATGATGCACTGACGCTACATGGGGAGGCCTCTCAGACTCCAGCCAATGTTTCTGGTCACCATGATCCACATAAGTCATCCCCTCTGATCCCCACTGCCCTGGAAGGAACAGGTTCTCTCTCTAGTTGCTCCCCTAGACGCACCAGAGACACATCCTGGGAAAGTGAGTCTCCCTTTTCTATTTAAAGGGGAATAGTGTTTATCCCCAGGGCTCAGAATACTCCACTGCCTGCAGGGAGTAAAGTGAACTTCGGCAACTTCTCCCAGCTCCACACAGAAAACAAAGCTGCACACAGCTTGACCTCAGCAGCACAGGGTACTGAAAAGGTATCCGCGTTCTACATGCAGCTGATGAAAAAGGATGCACTGATCAAAAACACTGGTTTTGTAATCCTTCCAAGAACATGTTGACACGAAGCACGATGCAGGATGAGATGGGAAGGGACCAAATAACTCCAATAAAATACACCCGCCCTGTTGCCCCCTGCCCCACAGTCTAATTCCAATTCTGGCTTTTTAAAACAAAATGTACGTACCGACCAACATGGTCAGACACTACAACATTGTATGTACTGTGGTGCTTCTAAATAGTGGACTATTCTTAATACTTTTCTATATTTTTCTATTTTTCTGTCAAGGGCAGGTATTCGCTTTCTAATTAGAAAAACTGCTAACTGCCGTGACTTCTGAAGACAAAGGAGCCACAGTCTCGGGCTGGCAGTGGGGCAACTCATGATGTGCAGAAGTGCCCTCCAACCCCAGTCCCCGCCCAGCCCGAGCCTCCAGCCGCGGTGCCAACACCCGGCGCTGTTGCCAAGGTGGAAACGCCCCACAAACAGCCGGCAGCTCCTGCACACAGCTGCTGGCCGGCAGCGGGGAGACAACTGCCTTCCCAGAGGGCAGAAGCCCAGCCAGCGAGACGCCATGACGGCCGGGGTTGGGGAAAGGAGGAGAAGGGCGTGGGGGGAGGAACTGGGGTAAAATGAGCCCACCAAGAGTGTGTTCGAGCTCTAGCTATCAGCATGGGTGACCATCAGTTGGACTGAACAGAAGAACTCCTAAGGTGTTCAATTCTAGAGTTGGCCTTAGGAATTCCACCCTGGCTGATCACTGACTCGTGGCTAGGGGCCTCTGTGTAGGCCCTGTCTTACAGCAACCCTCTGTGAACAACAGAAAGAAAGCGAGGCCTTCACAGCCTCTTTCCTGTGTCAGTTCACCTTCTCCTTGGGCTTCCTCTTCCCAATGATCCTCTACTTCAGCCCCTCCTGATGGCATGTTCAAACAACAGGAGACACCGCAGCCTCACCATGCCTGCTTCCAAAGAGCATGGAGGTCATTGTCTCTCCACCCATCGATTCTCACTGTTCTAGTCTACCACTGTTGTGGGAAGACTTTGATTCTCCTTCAAGCATCCTTAATCACTCGCCAGCTTTGACGTACCTACGAGATGCTTGAAACCCAAACTCATCGCCCTTGAGGCCAGTCGGGGCCCCGTCATCCTCAAAGCCACATTTTTGCTCTGCAGGTAAATTGGTCAGATGCACTATGTCAGCATGGGCCTCTTCGGGAGCACAATGGTCCTTCCAATGAAGTCTTTTGATGGGCACAATTGTATTTTCAGGAGACCCCAGTCCTCTATTTTGTCGTGTGTGTGTGTGTGTGTGTGTGTGTGTGTCTTGAGGGACCCCTTTCTTTTTCTCATTTTGTGCCGATGTGTGTCTCTGTCCACGTGTGTCTGCATGGTTCTCTATTGAGGTACTTGACTTCTCCTCCTCCCTCTGGCTTGAGGACCCATTCCTCCCCAGAGGGGTGTTTTGACTGTTCCCATCTTCTTTGCTTCTGTGGACAGCACTTTGATAAACGCGCAGCGGCACACACCTGTGTGGGCTCTGTTTCTCGAGGGTATTTGCTTAAGCAAGCACCACAGGCATCCCACACGGCTGTGCCGTTCTGCAATCCCACGGGCAGGGTCTGGGGGCTCCCGCGGTCCCGATGCGCTCCAGGGTCCGCTCGTTTTTCTGCCGTGGGGGTTTGGTTCGCTTTGGAATGTGCTATCTGGGCTGGTGGGGGGAGGAGGGAGCATCGCATCCTGGCGGTTCACTTACACGGAGTGATCGTGAGCAGCTTTTCCTGTGCCAGTTGGTCACTCTGACCTGTCTTTGGTGAATTGTTTGCTTGTGTCCTCCACCCATGTTTCCATTGGACTTTTTGTCGTTTTCTGAGGGTGGGGGTGCAACTTTCTATAGACTTCAGAGGGGAGACTTAATCCTAGGTTTTCCTGTGTCCAGTAGGTGGGTCCCCTCTCTTCCCCTCCCCGATGAAGTCTTTTGATGGTCACAACTGTATTTTTCAGGAGACCCCAAGCCTCTATGCTGTCTTGTGTGGTGGAAGTGTTATGTTTGATGGCAGGATGACAGCTTGTCTGGGGGCCCTTAAGTTTGTGCCAATGACCTTTCACTTGATTCGCTGAGAGCTGCTTCCACGGTGCTGGCTGGGCACGGAAGGGAACAAACTCTAAGACATCTTCGGGTTTTCTCCATTTGTCGTGACGCTACTGACTGGTCCCACGCGGGGGTCTCTGTTGTCTTATTGCCCCTACTCCCTGGGCTGGAGTCTTTTAGCTTCATGAGACCGCGCTTCACGTCTTCTTCCCAGGAAGAGTGTGGACTCTGCCCACAGCAGTTGTTGATGAGTTCCTCCGCCGCTGATCCTGGGGTCTTCTCCCCATGGTCTGGCTTCTTGCCTTATTTGCTCAGCATGAGGGCGAATACGCAGAGTGAAAGGGAACAAGGTCAGTTCACACCTTTCCTACTGTGAAACCACACAGTCTTCCCTGGTTCGGTGTGTACATCTGCCTCTTGATCTGGGTGCAGCTTCTGCATGACCACACTGAAGAGCTCGGCGACCCCCATCTTTTACCCGTGGTTTGTTCTGAGCCACACGGCTGAACGCCTCTGCGTAGTCACCGACACAGAAGGAGACATCCTTCTGGTACTCTCTGCTTTCAGCCAAGGCTCACCTGACGTTGGCCATGGTGTCCTTCATTCCACAACTCATTCCCCATCCTTGTTCAGAATCGGCTTGAGTTTCCAGCAGTTCTCTGCCAAGGTACAGCTGCTTTTTTTTTTGGGGGGGGGGGGGCATCACTGCTCTCTGGCGGTGGGAGTAGGAGGCCCAGCCCCACTGCTGGAACTGAACCTCCGTCCCAGTGGGCCGCAGTCCCGTGCACAACCACGACGCCACTGGGGCTCAGCCCTTTGTTGGTTTTTTTTTTTAAACCGGTGCTAGTTTTTAAAATTATCTTCAGCAAAACTCTATTTACGGTGACGGTCCCAGTGTCCTTCGACATGGTCCACGTGCTCTTGGATCGCTTTTTTTGGAAATGGGAATTTCACAACACAGAGGAGTGATCGTCTCAAACCTTGACTCCAGTGTTGGTGCTATCTAAGTCAGTATGCTATCAATTCCTAGGCACTTGATTGTCATCAATGCCTTCAGAGACACTTCGGCCTCTTCTTTCAAGACCATAGCTTCTCCTGAACTAGCTGGAAGGTGACCCATGCTTTTTGATACAGTGACTCTTTGCATGGCCTCTTCTCGCGACGTCCAAGCATGGGTCAATACCGTTCTCATAGAACCCTCAATCTTTCAATGTGAGGCTTGAATTTGTTTCTCCAGCGCCTTCAGCTTAGGAAATACCGGGTATCTCTCCTCCTTTTGGTTTTCTGCCTCCAGGTCTTTGCACAATTCATTACAGTGCTCTCCTCTGTCTTCGAGGGCCGCCCTCTGAAAGCTTCTCTCGCTCTGTTCCTTCATCGTTTCCTCCACTAGCTTCAGAGCCTCATGGTCAAGGGCAAATCTCAGTGTCTCTTCTGACATCTGCTTGGTCTTTGCTTCCTTCGCTGTCCTTTAAGCGACTTTCTTTTTAAAGTATATTGTCCTTGATGCCCTACCACAAGGCACCTGGTCTTCAGTCACACCTGTCGTCCAACATGTCAACTCTATGCAAAAGACAGTCTCCGAATGCTGGTGGGAGAACCCAGGCCACACGCAGGCTGCCATGGAATTTTCACTTTCTTCCGTCTGAACGGGAACGGTGAGCAAGAGTCGGTCCGTACACCACGGGCCCCATGTCTTGTTCTGACTGAGGACATCACGCGTCCACAATGTCTCTGTCCACAGATGTCACTGATCTGATTCCTCTTACATCCCAACCGGTGAGGTCCACATACACAGTCCCTGCTGCCGTGCTTTAAGAAAGGATGCAGGAGTCCCCACTTTGCAAAACTTCCCCTGGTATGGAAGGCCTATGCCCTTACCTGGTTTGGGCTAACCAAACAACCCCAGAGGATTCTCATTCTGGGGGATGAAAACAAAGTGAGCGTTCAGTACGTGCTTTCCAGTGAGCTCTGGAAGAGGCAGCACGCACCTGGAGCCCTGAGAGCGTGGCCCCCCAGCCCCTTCCCCGGATGGCACGCAGCATCTCGGCATCAAGCTGCCCTTGCTCGGCGCCGTGTCTATTACCAGGACTCAGTATTTGTTGGTAGGCTATTTTTCGGGCCACCACACTCATTTTTCCCATACTAAATGAATGATAATTGCATCCTCATTTTATGCCTTCCCCAAGTTTCATCAGAACATTTTACCTTGAGATAGCAGGGGAGATCCGTCTATAATCCCAGCTACGTTTCCTCAATCCCAGGAAATGAAATGCGCTCACTTTCTCCAAAATAGACACAGTGCCGCCGCTATGCGTACACATTCGTTTAAAGGAGCTAGCAACTTTACAAGCATGAAACCACGAACGGATACATGTCAGAATGGAAGAGACACCGGACAGGTGTGTACTTCCTGAGCGTCATGGAAATCAAGCTGGGTCCAAAGTGCCTCAATGGTAACTCATGCTAATGAACTGCTGTCCAAATCCTAGACCAAAGAACATAGTCTAAGCCCTCAACGTTTCTGTCTTAAGAAAATGAGGAAGAACAGTAAATAACTGGATGAATAAACTTGCTGGAAAACAGAAAGGTCCCCACACTGATGCCCCTCCACCACCACCACCACCACCCCACTCCTCCCAAACTTCCGCATCAGGGGACCCAAAAACAGAACCACGCACAAAGCCATTGAGTCAATGCCGATTCACAGCCAGCTGCCAGGATCAGGCAGAGCTGCCTCGGTGGCTGTCGAGACTGCCGTCACTCTTCCAGGACTAGAGAGCCCCGCCTTTCTCCCAAGGAACTGTGGGTTTCAAACTGCTGACCTTGCAGTTAGTAGCCCCATCCAGAACCACTACAACGCCAGGGGTCCTCTCCACAGATGACAGCCCGGACCACCCTCTGGGCTGGCTCCCCATCGGAGCAGGCCAAAGCTCTTCTGGATCTGCATGTCCCATGCTGTGTGGCTGCCGTCCCCGCAGTGCCGCACCCACCTGAGAGTCAAATGGCCCACAGAGGTGTCTAGGTGGCAACCTTTGAGAAAGAACTGCCCACGTCGGTGCTGACAGTCGGTTCTTAACCACTGGGTCCCAGGGGCTCCTTCCCCACATTCAAGTCGATCCCATCAGTTCTCAGCATACCTGGAATCCTCCCACTCTGATCTTTGGAGGAATCCAGCAGCCCCTAACTATCTCCACTTCCATCTCTGCTCCTGTGCAAGGTCACTGTGCCATGCTGCAAGTGATGGTGGTCCTTCTAAGACAGAAAAGTTCTCTCATGTCGACCATTTGCTCAGAACCCTGCCACCACTCCCCTTATGCGCAGCGTGAAAGCCCAAGTCCTTCCATGAGGGTCCTGTGGGATCTGGTTCCCCGGCCTGGCCAACCCTGCCTCCTTCCATTGGGTCCTCCAGCTTTTACAAGCAGGTCTTTGCCGTCACCGTACCCTCAGCTAAAGCACTGTCCCAGGAGAGCACACCTGAGAAAGGTCACCCTGGCAACCCCACCTCCTCCCTCGTCCCACCGACCCCCTTCCTCAGTTTCACTTTGTCACAGCGCTTACTGCTCAGATGAACTGATAGGCAGCCCATGTGGGCAAACTTTATCTGTAATCGGCCAAGGTGGTAAACAGGCTCACTTTTGCATCCTTCCTGTGTTTCCAACAGAGATTCAAACTGATTTTTCTAATACTAGCCATGAACCACAAAGCAAAGCTTGAACCGGAACAGTAACTGGAACAGGAAAAAGAACAGATTTCTAGCACCTTTCTAGAAACTTCATCTCCCTCCTGGAAAACAAGATCGACATTCTAGTTGCACGGCAACCAAATCTCTTCACTAGCAGAGTCAGAAGCAATGATGCCAGATCAAAGATGGCAGCTGGACACATCTTTCTCAACCTCCATGTCTCCCCCACAGTCCTGGCACTCAACCAGTCTCTCACACCAGGCTCCAGGAAGGGCTTGCTCTCCCTCTTCCCAATCCCAGTCCCAATCTTCGGCACATGCCTCCTTTGGAGGGCTTCTCTCCTAGTGTCCTGCAAGCCTTGGGGTGCCTTGGCCACTGACAGATGCCTCTGGGGCACCTTCCGTGTGTGTGTGTGTGTGTGTGTGTGTGTGTGTGTGTTCATGTCCATTCTCTTCTGCTGCTGGGACATCACCCCAAAGTGATCGGATCTAGGACTCACCCACCCTCCTCTGCATCCTGTGTCATTAGCCTAAGGAAATAAATCTCCAGCTTCCCCACCAGTACTCCTTCATGAGTAGGATTTCAACTTCTCGGCTGCGGGGGACACACCCCGACCACAATACTGCTTAAATCTCTGTTGTAAGTACTCAAGCTCCACCGGGGAAGCTCAGAAGCAGCCACAGGCAATGCAAAAGCAAAGGACGGCAGTGGGGGCGGGGGTGCCAATAAGGCGTAGTCCCCCAAACTAGACAGCAGTCCAGTGTGGTCTGGTCTGCGGCGGGTCATGTGGAGTCGTCAACTGATCCATTGAAGAGGTAAGCTGGATCGTCTGAAAGACCTGCTAAGAGAGCTCTGGGGAGGCAGCAGGAATTCTCTGGTTGAGAATAACCCAAAGGGGCAAAAGGCCACCCTGTCCTTTCCTGAGGTCTTTCAACACAGGCAGGGATGGGGGGTGGGTGGGGTGCATGCTCGCTCGGCCAGGTGAAGGGCCCGCTGGTCCACAGACAGGGTGACCCCCCTTCCTTCACAGCGTCTCGGGGGAGCGCGAGGCAGGGCCAGGTGTGGGATCCTAGTGAGAGAGACACCGACCGGTTACGCTCTTGTCCACGTCAAGGAAAATATACCATTCGAGCTCGCTGATTTCTCAAGGAGATGGCAGAGAGATCGGGGGCAGGAGGGGGGCGGGGAGAGTGAGAGGCAAGGTGCCCACAAAGCAACAAGAGGTCTCCAGAGAAAGACCCTGGCACTTGACAGGTCCTTGCGGGGTGCAGGTAAGCATGTGCACCTCTTGCAGTGGGACCGACAGACAGCGATGATGGCCTCTTTTACATTACCCACAAGAAGGTGGGAGAATATCGATGGGCTGTGCTTTTAAAAAAAAAAAAAAGGCCGTGTTCGTATCTTTGGGTTTTCATTGCCACGAAACTCACCGCACACGTCTCCTACCAGCCTTGGCTGGTTCCTTTCCCACCACTTTTGCTCCGGCTCGGCCCGTCGGAAGCAGCCTTTTAATGAGATCTTGGGGAGTGTTACTTTCAAAGGCGTTACCCAGCTGCCCTGCCAGGCCTCAGCCAACCCCCTCAAGCCTGCCTCCTCACGACATCACCTTCCCATTCGCCTTCTGTGCCCACCCCTGACAGGCCCCCGGGGGAGGGTGCACACTTGCAATTTTTAATCACCACCTACCCAGATGGCAGGGGACCCTGATGGGCTGTTTCATTTCATCCACCTCTCAGATTTTATCAGCAGCCTGCCACTGCCAAAGAGCAGGGAAGAAACGGGAATCAAGATCTCGTTCCTGCCAGATTCTTTTAACTTTCTGAAACCACTCTCTCTCGAGTTATCTCAGTTCAAACTCGGATGGAACATCGAAGGAAGCAGAGTCAGGGGCTTACAATCCCCATCTGTTCAGAAAATATCAACAGAGGGACCAGGTATGCGGGGTGGGAGTGGGGGCCTACAGGACGCCAGGAGGCAGGCAGCAGTGGAAGTAACGAATCTTCTGTACCATAGGGAAACTGAGGCATAGAGGAGCAAAGTGACCTTCCACAGGGGTGAGGGGAGCTCACTGCTGAGCAACAGATAACTTCGGTTCGGCCCAGCCACCTGGCAGGTCCAGAGAAGATTAAATGCCTCACCATCCTCTTGTTCCTCCTCTAGCCAAGGGTGCCGAGCCTTGAAGGCAAATCATCTTGTTTTCCTTGCTTATTAAAAAAAAAAAGGGGGGCTGAGCCCCGGTGGCGTAGTGGTTGTGCGCGGAACTGCGGCCCACTGGGACGGAGGTTCAATTCCAGCAGTGGGCCTGGGCCTCCTACTCCCACCACCGAAGAGCCGTGATGCCCCCCCCCCAAAAAAAGTACAAATGATACCTTGCCTAATTATATCAGCCCCCACACCACCACCACCCCCCAAAAAAACCCTGGCAGGACAGACCAAGAATTAATTTGTCATAAAATCAAGAGAGTTGGAGGAGCAGGAGAGATGAGATCAAATATTGCTGAGAAATTTCTAGGAGGGTAAAAAAACACCACCAACAAAAATAAAATGCTAGAGAGGCCTGCCACTGATCGATACTAGCGCCTACAGGTTACTACTATTACGGGGCACATTTCTCAGCATCTAGTTTATTCATCAAAGAAAGTTCATTCCTGCCCCCGCCCTCCGAGGGAGGAAGCATGATCACCCCCTTTACAGAGGAGTACACCACAGGGCGGAGTAGGGCCTTGCTCAAGGTCAGACAGATGGGCAGGAAGGGACAGCCTCCAGACTTGAACCTCAGCAGTCCGGCTCCTGCATTCAAGTTCTTAAGCATGAGACTAATCAATCCGACGGTCTCTCTCGGGAAAGAAGAAGAAAACTGTTTTGAGATCCTCAAGCTTTTTCTAACAGCAGAAATCTTTGCACGTTCCTTGTGTGTGGGGGCGTGTGCGCACACGCACTGGATTGGTGTGCCCTTATTTTGAATGTTCTTAAGCCTGCTCTGTAAAGAGCACAAATGTATAGTCTCACAGGCAGCTATAAGTCCACTTCCTGAGACCCTCTCTCCGTGCCCCCCCCAGGTGGGGGGGGGCGGCCCTTCCTCATCCATTTCTGTGCCCACCCCCCAGAGATCTTCGGGAGGTGAGACATCTGGCCGTTCTTCTCCGCCTTTGTACTTGCTCATTTAATCTCTTTCATTATCTCCAAAGAGACTGACTGCCTGAGATAAACTAATACTGTCGCAAGACACTAATACTGTCTCATTAACATAACAAAGGAAACTCATTCCCAAACGGTGTTATCACTGAAGGTGGTTAGGATTTTTTTTTAACTTCTTGTTGTGAATTAGGGGGGAGTTTTCCATTTCAGAGGATCATCTATATCTTCAACAATTAAACAACTTACCAAACCTCCAAATAGCATACCCAAAGCTCACAATACATTGGGGTGGGGGTGGAGGGAACCCCAAGTCAAACCAGTAACACTCAATGTTGGTCACAGCCAACCAACAGAGAAAACCCAGCCTTCCAGGAAGGCTGCTTCATGGGTGCAGAGTTCCCAAACGGAGACAATATGGGAAAATTCTCTGTAAACAGAGCCTGGGACAACTGGCTGGCCTTTGGGACCCTAAGTCCACAGAATGTGGGCCACAGGCATGGGGGGGTGGAGTGGGGGGGGGGTGTAAGGTTACCTCTGGGGAGCCACCTGCATCCCTGCTACACGGAGGTGTGTCTGTCCATGAGCTTTTGGGTCAGTCTCAAGGTGGCAGGAGGAACCGGGCAGCCATTGGCCAGACCTGCCTCATGTGACCTTCACCTGACACAGCCCCTCTCCTCTTCATTTACCCTGTGGCCAGGGACGCTGCTGGGAAGCCACGTGGCCTCCCCTTCAACTCTTCTTCCCAGCCCACACCTAGTGGAGGGTTTCCCGAGGGCTCTGGGTGGACTCATCAGGAGAGCGCTCGCTGGTTGGTCTGAAAGCACTTGACACATGCAAGGATGGCGCTTCTCAGGGCTGGGAGAGCCCCTCGTTGGTCTTGTTCAAGGTCATGTGCGCCAGGCACCCTCCCCTGGGCCGTCCTCAGCCTGCCCCTGCAATGCTCGCTGAAGCACAGCCTGAATGAAGACCCAGCCGCTTCCACAGCAGCCCCTGTGATACTGCCACAGGCAAGAGCCAGGGCCCGACAGCCAGTGCCGGGGTGACACAGACCAGGTCACCCAGTAGGGCTTTCTTGAGAGCTGGTTCATCCCTAGCAGCTGGGGACACAGACAAGGGACACACCAGGGTTCTTGGAAGCAAGGCCTGATGGACTGTGTCCAAAGAACCAGGCCTGGGGAGCCTGTGGGGCCCAGGGCTGACACCCATGAGGGTACCATGAGGCAAAGTGGTTCCTTTGTGAGTTGGTCCTTCTCTAGGCACAGGTGGGGAGGGAGAGAGCAGGAGGGGGGGGGGGGAGCGGAAAAGGGGTGTTAAGTCCAGGGTTCTGAGCTTCCCCCCATCCCCCGCCTTCACCCTCAGCCTCCTGTCCAGCCTGCTATGGCTCTGGAAACCCTGGGGCCCGCCCACCTGCCCTCCCTCCCGAGTCATTATTCAACAACAAACAGGGGCTATATTTAGCACTTTTTCCATGAAGGCGCCATAGGCAAAGGCCACCAACCTCTGAGGCACAGGGAGGTTACAGGGAGGCTATCTGACCCAAATAAATAAATAAAAATAAAAACACAAACGGGCCAGTTCCAGTTCAGCTCCATCTGCTCAGCAGAGGTTCTCGTTGTAGAAAGGGGACCGTAAAACTGACCGGGGTGACAGTGGGGGGGGGGGGGGGGGAAGTGTCCCAAGAGCCTCTAGGAAAATTACATAACTCAGAGCCCTGGGTTCTGATTGGCTCGTGCTACAAACAGCCTGGTGGCTCAGGCGAAAGCACCGTGCCCTCAGGTTCCTCAGCACAGGCTGCCGGGGGCTCAACACAGGGGGAGGCAGGAGCAGTTCAACAATCCCCAGGGCACTGACGCCTCTGAACGACCCCCAGGCTCCTGCACACCCAGGACACCCTCTCAGAAGCCCTGCCACGGATATTAAGTGATCCCATGCTGAGCTTGGAGTGACCAAGGTGTTGGGCCTCAGGAACCTTACACACACGGGCCACCCCCACGGTGGGGGCAGGTTGAAAGGAGTCAAGTCATTTACAGCGGGCACCTCCTGCACAAAACCTGCTCCCCCAGGAGGGAATGCAAGACCTCCCCCTCCCCCCACCCCACCCCAGTTGAAGGAAATGCCGCCTTCTCCAACTGCAATTAGAAGGGCAGAGGATTTCTTCCACTGATCCTGTTTCTACAAACGGACATTTGCAAGGAGAGATTCAAACAAGACCTCGGCACAAGTTCTCCTTGCAAGAGAAAATAAAAGCTCTCCCAACATCCTGCAAGTTATTTCACTCCTGGGGGGGGGAGGGGGACTTGCAAAGACCTGGAGATCTCACCTTCTAGCCCATCCATAAACATCAAAGCGAGCTTATGATTTCCCCCCCACCCACCCCGGACAAAGGAGAAACCCGCAATGGATCTAAAGCTCACTCCCAAAATTCAACACACTCTATCCAGAGGCTCCTGCAAAGTAAGTACACGGGAAGCCTGGTGGTGCTGTGGGTTAAGCTGCTAGCCGGCGGGCAGCTGAAAACCAGCCCCTGCTCTCTAAAAAAAGGGGAGACTTTCTGCTTCTGCAAAGCTTTGGACTCGAAAACCAGATGGAGGGTCACTAGGAATTGGAATTGGCTGGA
>PVJH01044171.1:0-13161 GCA_004026705.1 Nesogale talazaci | reverse complement strand
CCCCCCCCCCCCCCCCCCCAATAACGTGAGGCTCAGAAATCCTTTCATCTTGCTCTGGGTCTAGGCAGGACATCATTCTCTTAATGTACTCATTTTTGCTTTTGCTGATCAAAGGCAGGGCTGAAAAAGGGGCACAGCCCAACTTCCCCTGGATGAGATGGTAAATCCATGTGTTGTAGGCCACGTGTCTTTTTTGCTACTCAGGTAAGGACTCTGCCTGAACTTAAATGGGGGGTGGGGGATGGCAGGCAGCAATGGACCTGAGGTGGGAGGTCCAGTGACGGATGTGCAGGCCTAAGATGATGCCCAACCCTAGGGGATTCCATATAGACTTTGGGATTATGCTCTAGGGAGCACCATTATCAAAGAATATAATGCCTCTTAAAGTTTTGCATTGCCTCATATTGGAAAGAACTGAGTTTCCTTGTTGTCTATTTTTCTCTGCAGCTGAAGACCACCTTAGGAGCTATGGTGGCACTGTGTTTTAAGTGATGGGCTGCTGAGGCCAGTGGTCCTTGAGCATTGCTGTGAGTCTGAATTGGCTCAGAGAAGTGGGGGGGTTGGCTTTAGGACTACATTCATTATTTTATTGTTTGATTCCACCGCTGGTGAAGGAAAGAGGTAACCAGAGGGTCCAAAGTGGCTGTGCAAGTTCTCTTAGGGACTCCGATGTTGGAATTACATACCTGATGATAAATAGAAAATAATGCCATAAACATATAAAAACAAATTAGGGATATCAGATTTCCACTCCAACCTTTTCTGTCAAAGAGCATGGTGCTAAATGTTCCACAAAGAGAAGAGAGCGTCTAACTAGGGCATCAAGTAAGTGGAAAGGTGGCACTTATAAGTTATAGTTTAAATAAGTTCCAGTCCTGATTAATTACATTCATGGACCATCGAATCACGTTCAAAGGGTATTAAGGAGCTGATGTCTTAAAAACCCTTTAAGGAATAAATGAAAATTTAAGAAGAACCTTAAGATTCAAAAGAAACCGATGTCTCAATTTTTTAAAAGCCCACTTTCTGGAAATGAGAGGTTGGTGACAAGTATCACTGGCAAATTTCTGGAGCATATTATTAAAACCCTGTGAGCACACAGCAGAAGGTAGCAATGGTCAATGGGAGCCCAGCATGGTTTAATGAAAACAAATGAAGACAAACCAACAGGATTGCCTTTCCTTGACACACTGCTTGGCTGATCGCAACAATGGCATGCCCTGTCTACCTTCTGTAGACACCTGGCAAGGTCCTTCCAAGGGCTCTCTGGGAAAGGTAGAGAAATGGTTAAGACAGCTGTCCAGTGAGGAGTCCACCCTTGACCATCTCCAGAGAGGACCTTTGCCATTCAGAATCAACAGAACATTAAAAAGGCTAGCTGTACCTTTGTTCCCTATGTCCTGAAATTTCAATTCCTTAATGTTTGCTCAGGGAGCAAGCATTCCAGTTGGAGTGAGAAGCTGGTACTGGACAAATCCTTCCATCGCTAATAGATGTAAATAACAGGTAAGACTTTATAAACAAACAAGCTAGCAACAACTGGACGTTTGAAGGCACTAGAAAGAAAATGAAAACATAGAGGCAAGTTGGTCCCCAGAAGAAAGGACGGGGATGTCACTTTGTACCGTAACCAGGTATCTATCTCCCCCTTGACATGAGGTCACAGAGCTTGGGCAGAAAAATGACACAGGCAAACCAGGCTGAGTTCAGCACAAAAAAAGATTGAAAACTGATCCTGAAAACTATGAGAAACGTTCCAGAAAGAAGATGGATGTAGAAGAAGAAGCCACAGATTCTACATATAAATATCTCTCAAATCCTTGGTTTACTCCATCTAAATGTGCAGAGTAAGATCCAAAGGATATCAATAAAAAGGAGTGGATGGGAAGCTAAATAGCAGATAAAAACCATTCAAGCCAGAAGCTATCTAGCAGTACTAGATTTCAGAGTTCTGTTGCTGCCAGCACAGAGGAGTGAGGTAAAGTTATCTTGAATTATAGAAAGAAATCCTAGGAAATTATACCTGAGCATGCAGACTGTACTTCAGAACTAAGGGATAACTAACACTGGGACAAATTAAATTCAAACCAAACCTCAAACCAAGAAGGCCTTGAAACAAGATAATCCAGCAATAATTAAGCCACTTCCCAGAGTTGAACTCCATATTTTTTTAGACAGAAAGGAATAATAAAATCTAGAGTATCTATACCATATTATTCACAATGTCCAATACACAATAAAAAACTAGTGAAAAATGAAAAGAATGAAACATTGCAACAAAAGAGCCAAAAGAAACAGATAAAGAGAAGGCGCGGATAACAGAATTATCAGAAAAGAACTTTACAGCTCTAATAAATATGTTCAACTGTTTCCAAAGAAAGAAAAAAATGGGATGCATGAACGGATAGAAAATAATTTTTAAAGATGAAATACAAATTTTTCTACCAATAATACAAAGAAAAGAAAAGACTCAAGTGGGAGGGGATAAATCTGAAATTCTAAAATTCATGAAATTCATTCAAGATAAAACCAAAAACCACACTCACTGCCATCGGGTCAAGTCTGATTCATGACAGCCCTATAGGACAGGGTAGGTCTGCCCTGTGGGGTACAGGATCGTAACTCTTTATGGGAGCAGAGAGTCCCCTCTTTCTCCTAGGGAGATAGCACCCCAATGGTTGGGCACTGCAAAGTCAGCTGTGAAGGGCCCTAAAGAAAAGTCAACCCAGATGATCAAACATAAGCCCAGAGAGAAGAAAGGATTTGTAACACAGTAAGCAGAGCATTGGTCGCCTAGGGCACAATACAAGGTGGACTAATCATCCTGTAGCTGTCATCCCAGAAGGAAAAGAGGAAGTGAAGCAGGAACATGATTTTAAAAAATCATGGTCAAAATAGAATGTGTTTAAGAACACCAAGTTAGAGAGCAAAGAAGAAATATGATACAAACATATTACACTGAAGTGATACCATAATTAAACTATGAAAGCCAAAAATGAAGATAAAGTCTGTGACGTTCATGTATCAAGATGTCAATTTCATGACTGAGATGTAGGGGTGGAGTCTGGAGAAGCCACGTGGAGACCCCTGCCAGAGATGAGTTGCTTCTCTCACAACTGGATGCTGTTGATGGACTCTGAGCCCTGGAAGCGAGGAACCATGGGGAGACCCCTGCCAGCGCCGGGATTCTGCACCCACTGGCCTGTGACTTCGTGAGTCGGAAGGAGACTTTGTAGACTGGTATCGGGCATATGGGCTAATATCGGACTTATGACTTTGAACTGGACTGGGTTGGGACACTTTCTCAGTGTTCCATTCCTTTTGTATATAATCCTTACCCTTATATCCATATGTGTGTCTATGAACTTGTTTCTCTAGTCTACCTGGACTAACACAAAATCTTAAAACCACATACATACACAGAAGGAAAGCCAAAAAAAAAAAGACTTTACATTTAAAACTATGATGAGGATGATGACTGACTTCTGCTCAGAAACAGTGGAAATCAGAAGAAAATTAAATGAAATCTTTAAATATTGATGGGGGGTGGGGGGTGGGAGATCCAAACCAGTTGGCCTGAGTTCTGTTTTCAGTAAAACTTTCCTTAGAAGATGAAAGTGAGATGGAGGATGTGGAAGATGGGGCATTTCTGCTGCACTACAAAAAAACGCTAAAAGAGTTTTGCTAGGCTAAAAGGAAATAGCCATTAAAAAAAAAATCCAGATCTACATGAAGGCATGAACCATTTCTCAAATGCAAAGAATTTTTTCCTTGATTAAAAAAAAGAAAGTGGATTATTTAAAGCAAAAAGAATCTGGTGTAGGGCTTATAAAACAGGTAGGAGTAACATACAGAGCACAAGAGTGACAAGAAAGTAAATGAAACTTAAGGGTTGAATTAAGGAAATCCATTGAACTTTGTAGAGTACCACTAAAAGAAAACTATGCCCAGAGTCCAATGTTGTTGTTGTTTAGTGCTGTTGAGTCAGTTCCAACTCAATGGACAACCGAACTAAGCACTGCCCAGTTCTGAGACAAAGCACCATTGTTCTTATGTTCCCTCACCAGGTCAATCTATCTCCTGGAGAGACTGCCTCTTACTCTCCCACACATGGGTCCTTTCTCCTGGGACTGGTCTCTCCTAATAACATGCTCAAAGTATGTGAGACAAAGTCTCGCCATCTTGACCGTTAAAGAGCATTCTGGCTGTACTTTTTCCAGTCAGATTTGTCTGTTCCTTTGGCAGTCTGTGGTACTTCCAAGGTTCTTCACTAACACCATTATTCAATGTCCAACTTTCACATGCATAGGAAGCCACTGAAAATACCATGCACCAGGTGCCCTACAGTCCTCAAGGTAACATTGTTACCTTGCTTTTCAATACTTTAAAGAGGTTTTGTGCAGCAAAATTACCTAATGCGATGCATCCTTGGAGCTCTTGACTGTTACTTCCATGAGCGGTGATTGTGGGTTCAAGCACTGAGGACTGCAGTCCTTGATCTTCATCAGCAAATACTTCGAGTCCTCCCCAATTTCAGCAAGCAAGGTGGTATCATCTGCATGCCTCAGGTTGTTAATAAGTCTGCTTTCACACCTGATGACACATTCTTCCTATAAGCCAGCTTCTATGTTGATGTGCTCAGCATACAGATTGAACAAGTACGGTGAGAAGACACAACCTTGATGTACACCTTTCCTGATTGTAAGCCGTGCTGTATTCACCTGTTGTATTACCTCAGCTGTCTCTTGATCCACGAATAGACTCCTCATGAGTACAATTAAGTGTCCTGGAATTCCCATTCTTCTCAAGGTTATCCATGATTTGCTATGATCCACACAGTCTAATGCCTTTGAGTACTCAATAACACATGAGCAAACATCTTTCTAGTATTCTCTGCTTTCAGCCAAGATCCCTCTGGTTTCAGCAATGATACACCTTCTTCCACATCTTCTGAATCTGGCCTGAACCTCATACAGCTCCCTGTCGATGTACTGCTACAATGATCTTCAGCAAGATTTCACTTGCATGTGAGATCAGTGATATTGTTCTGTCGTGTGAGCCTTCAGGTGCATCCTTTCTTTGGAATGAATACAAATATGGGGGTCTTCCAGTCAGTTGGCCAACTAGCAGTCTTCCAGATTTCCTGCCAGATGAGTCAGTACTTCCAGTGCTTCTTCAGCTGGTTTAAATATTTCAATTGCTATTCCATCAATAATACGGTAAAGTAAAATGGAATGATTAAAAATATACCATATGAATCTAAAGGGATATGGGAAAGGAGGAATCATGGTGAAAATAACAAATGAGACAGATAGGGGGCTGGGGAGAAAAGAAAACCCAGCAAGATGGTTAAATACAAGGAGATGAAGTACAGATTCAGGAGCCCTGATGGAGTACAGGATACAGGATGAGTTGCTGAACACGAGGTTAACACTTTGAAACCACCAGTTGCTCCGTGGGAGACAATTGAGGCTCACTCCTCCTCTACTGGGTTCCAGTCTCAGAAATTCACTGCAGCAGTTCTCCCCTGTCCTACAGGGGGCCATAGTAAGAATTGTCTCAGTGGTAGTGTGTCTGAGTTTCTTGAAGTACAAACGGCAGGGCAGAGGTTATCACACTAGATAAAACAGCGAGATCCAACTAAAAGCTATTTACAATAAATGGGCTTTAAATATAAAAACAAATAGATTGCAAATAGAAATATGGGAAAGATATAGCATGTAAACACTAGTACAAGAAAGCTAGCCAGCTTATACCGACACCAGGACAGTAAGCCAGCACACTATGAACAACCCCGGAGAAGATTTCCTTGTGCCTTCCTTCAATTCACTGGGAAGACACTATAATCAGATGTCGATACATCTAAAGACAAAAAATCATATGTGCAATAAACTCAGAAAGCACCTACTGAGTGTATGCAAATGATGAGTTAAAAACATGGAATGATTTCATTTAACAAAATTCCTAATGATTCCTTAATATTAGCTAATATTGTGTTTAATTACCTAACAGATGTCTTTATATATTTGTGTGTGTATATATATATTCACTTTGTTCACATAGTGATTCAGAAACACCAGATTTTTTTTGAACTAAAGAATACATGAAGGAATGAAAAATATCCCAAATGCAAAATAGTGATTGTTATACCTCTGGAGTCTCTTTTTTTGCTCTGTGTGTGTGTGCATGTGTGAATTTTTAATAAAATACTGGAGTACATGATCCCACTGTAACATTTTTATTATGAAAGTAGCTCAGTAAGAATTATTTATTTATTTATTTATTTGTTTGTTTGTTTGTTTATTTATTCATTTATTAGGCATCACTGCCCTCGGGTAGGAGTGGGAGGCCCAGCCTTGCTGCTGCTGGATTTGAACTGCCAAGCCAGTAGGCCGCAGTCCTGCACTCAACCACTATGCTACCGGGGCTCAGCCCAGTAAGGATGTTTTAACATTTAAAAATCACAGCATATGCACCACCTAACTTGTTATGCTTGCCAAAGTGATTGGATGCAAGTAAAAACAGATGTATGCAATCAGGGCCCAGGTAGCACATCCCATTTCTCTCTTCCCAAATTCTGCCAAGAATTCAATGTTTTTTTTTTCTAGCTGAAAACAAGTCTAAAGTACATATTCACATGTGAATATTTCCAAAGTGAAAGCTAGGTCGTTGGACCATTTCATTCTGAAGGCATGTAAGAGATGAGCTTGTTGGGGAGCCTGTGGCAGTGTGGCCAGATGAAACCAGGTGGGGCCCTCTCCCACCCTCCCAGATGCATGCAGACAGAGAGTAAACCACAACTTTGAATCCCAGAGCACTCATACTTGTGACTAGCAGTGCAGCAGGGAACATGGCCCTGGTCTGGGACAAATCCCCAGGATGTCCAGTCTGTGAGCGTCTCTTCTAGGTCCCGGACAAGAAAGAGAAAGGCTTCTCAAAGGACGCAGCATTATCAGTCCCTCCAGCTGAAAGTTGTGAGTTTGAAAGAAAGGGTCTGCAGAAGTAAAGAGAGGCCTAGACCAAAAGGTAGCAAAGAAGAGAGAGAATTCCTAGTGATGGCAGAGAAGTCGGACTGAAGATCAGTGGGAGACTTGCTGGCCATATGAAGTAGACAAACATGGAGAATCTGTAAAAAATAAGTGATAAGTATACGTTTCAGAAGCATGAAAGCATTCTTCTAAAACAGCACTGGTAGGAGAGGCAATCATTTAAAAACAAGGGATGCAAGGGACAAAATTTCTACCTATATTTTTGCTAGAAATGAATGTGACTGTGGTTTAACATGTTTGAGTGCATATTCATATTTCAAATAGAAAGTAGAACAAACTCCTTCAAAGGATGCAAATAAAGTTGTTTGTTTGTTGTTTGTTTCCAAGATGGATGCAAAAATAGTATCACTAGTGGGAAGTGTGTGTGTGTGTGTGTGTGTGTGTGTGCAACTAGTTCCATTTGACTGGAGAGAAGGGCACCTGGTTTGAACTCAAAGTCCAATCGTGCCACACTGGGACTCCTCGAGTGGCTCATCTGAATGATCAATGTCAAGAATGGCACAGATCTAGAGAGAAACATCAGACACACAGCACTCTGGAAAGGTGCTAGTATTGTTCTGTAGAATGAAAAAGAAAGGAAGAGCATGATTGTCGAGTGGGAAACAAAAAAGAAGCTAACATATTGGGAGCACCTTTGCTGTGCAACAATTCTTTCTTTGGGCCATTGATACCGCAAAAGGGCACAAGAAGAGCTCAACTTTTGAATTAGTTCTTCTCAAAATGGTTACCACTGCCAACCATATCAATGAAAAACAATAATATGGGAATGCAAGTGTGACTGCTCTGCTACATACAGTTTGTCCCAAAACACCTTGATAAACTTATGTCTCAACTTCCAGGAAATTCATCCAATGTATCTAAGCCAATTAGAAAACTAAAGTCCCCTGACATTCCTGGGACACCCATTAGAAACATCCAGGGAAGAGAGGTTTTCCACTCATTTTCTAATGAGATCCCTTTGACATTTCAAAAGCACTAACAAGATGGTTAGGCTCCATCATCTCTGAACACACCCAATTCAGAACAGAAACGGAATTGCAGAAAGGGTTCAGAGGCCCCCCTGGTCTGTGAGAGATTAATCTTGCCAAGTCATAAAAACAATCTAATTTTTGTTCTAACCTCGAGGCATGTCAGGGCGTAGGGGAGCCGTCAAGAAATGCAGGTGTGCACACCCTTGGCCCAGCATGTTAAAACACAGCCACGTGCCTGACATAGCAACGCTGTTCAAATAAAGCTTCATGAAGACATACTCAGAGTGTAGAAGGGACGCTTGCGGCCAGGGTGGCACAGGAGGGAAAATGTTCCCACCCCTGCCTCAGCCAAACTCAAGACATGATAATACTTAACATCTGCAGAAGGAACACCATCAAGGTGAAGAGGTGAATTAGTACTCATCTATCATAGCAATCCATCTTCTTGCCCCGTTGGCCTGCCTGCACTTAGCCACCCATTTCAAGATTGTCTCTTCAACAAAGAAGGTCTGATAGCTTTGCTCTGAGTGAACTTCTTTTAGGGTATATAATTTTTTAGACAGTCACCGTCCACCTGTCACACTGTGGTGGTTCACTGGCTGCTGTCATACTAGAAGTCATGCTGCTGGTATTTCAGCCCTCAGCAGGGTGAGCCATGGTGAACGTGTTCCAGTGAAACATCAGACTGAGACAAACCAGGAAGAAAGGCCTGGAAACCTAAAGGACTCAATGGAATCCTCACTGATCCCCAAGAACGTTGTCTTGCTTGCTTGCTTTGGACACATTATCCGGAGTAATGAGTTGTTCGAGGAGGACCCAGTGGTGACGCAGCGCATCAGAGAGGGCGGGGGAGACCCTCAGTGACATGGAGAAGCATAAAACACTGAGCACATGAGGGTGACAAGGAACGGAGTCATGCTTCACCTGTGTTGCATTCAACAGACCACCACAAAGTGAGGTATACTAGACAGTAGCTTTGCGTTTCTATGTCATTTATACAGACAGCTGAGTCTTAATTTTCATCCCAGTCAGCCAATCTGCCAGTGTGGTGGTATGTACGTATGTCAATTTCATGATTGGGATGTACGGGTGGAGTCTAGCCTATGAATCTGGAGATAGCCATTCAGTAGACAATAAGGCCTCTATGTGGGCATGGCTTTCTCCTGAGAATTCTGGGAAGTCTCGCGGTATTTCCCTCGTGGAGATGAGAGGCCATTTTTTCCTAGTTGTTGGGAGTCACTGAACTGACAAGACAAGATGGCAGCATCCAATGAACCAGAAGAGCCGTTGGAGAAGCCACATGGCCTTACCCTCATGGAACCAGACCTCTGAAGCCAGAAAAGCCACAGAGAGACCCCTGCCAGTGCTGAGATGTTTCTATCACCAATGGATACTGCTGATAGACCCTGAGCCCTGGAAGTGAGGAGCCATGAGGGGACCCCTGCCAACGCCAGGACTCTGCACCCACTGGCCTGTGACTTCATGAGTCGGAAGGAGACTTTGTAGACTGGTATCGGACATATGGGCTAATATAGGACTTATGATTTTGGACTAGACTTGGTTGGGATGCTTTCTGGATGTTGCACTCATCTTGTATATAAGCCTTTCCCTTATATCTATATGCAAGTCTATAAATCTGTTTCTCTAGTGTACCTGGACTAACACAGCCAGCCTGTCTGTGTTGCTCCCTGCAGGAAGAGATTGGCTTATGGAAACTGTGGATCATTCTGTCCTTCCAACCACACTTATGAAGTGCCAGGTCTCCCTGGGTTGCCAGTTCTGCCAGGGCAGGGGGCTCTACAAAGCCAGAGCAGTTTGGGGACACTGCTTGACTGACCTGAAATAGAGGGGAAGAGCCACATCAACTGGGGGGGAGGACCCAGGCCACCTGGAGGTGAAGATCCTGTCAACTAGCAGTGAGGATCCAGGCTCCTTGGAGATGGGGACCCAGATGAACTAGGGGCAATGGCCCAAACCACCTGGATGGAGGGGAGGACCTAAGCCACCTAGAGGTGGGGACCCAAGCCAATTAAACCCATGGAACTTGAGGGTGAATCTGAAATTCAGCAGATGGGTGTTACCTAAATGGAACCCCCTGCCCTCTTCTCCATTTATTTTGGTGCCTTGTGAAGTTGAACAAATGATTCCACCTGCCTCTGCCTTTTCGTCAAGGTCATTACATAGAAGATGCAGGGCTTTCAGCAGCAGGGATTTCACAGAAACTGTTTACTTGAAATGGCCTCCTGGGCTTCCATGGTGGTGTTCTTCTGTGATGTCCATGCACCTTACTGCTGCGTAGAATCCCCCTGCCCTAGATCTTCTTTAGTGCCGTCATCCACATGTCACTGAGCACCACAGGACCCTCGCCCTCCACGGCTGCTTCCAAAGCCCCGAACCACCCAGTTGATACTGACTCACAGTGACCCTTTAAGACAGGTAGAACTGGCCTTGTGAGTGTCTGAGTCTGTGATGCTTTGTGGGAGTAGAAACTCCTATTGTTCTCCCAAGACATGACTGGAGATTCCAAGCTGCTGACCTTGTGGTTAGGAAGCCAACCTATAACCACCTAAGGTCTTCAGTTCAAACTCACAAATGCTCCTCAAGAGAGAAAGATGAGGCTGTCTGCTCCCAGAAAGATTTACTGTCACAGAAACCCTAGGTAGGGTCACTGGGAGATCTACCCATGACAGTATTTTAAACATTTATTATAAATTGGGAGTTAGTACATAGATCATCTCATTCCACAGTTTAATCATGTCAAGCGATATTGCACAATTGCTTCTAGAATCAGTTTTCTTCCTGCACTCCTTGACATCATCTCCTTATATATGACGTTATTTTTATTGATCGGTTGCTTTTGATTGTTTGCTATTCTTTTCTTTTTTTTGACAAGGGGAAGGTTATTTAGCAGCAAGCTAAGCTATCTACTGGCAATATATCTTCAAAAAGTATGGGAGGGTTTGATTAGCAATTTAAACTGTTGAGTAGAAAAGTTGATTACTTGAAATATAAACCGTCTCCTAACTTAACATTAAATAATTGTAACTGTGTTTGTTAAGAAATGTTACAAACATTTGACAGAGTGGTCAGTATAATTGCATATTATTTTGAAGAAAAGCATTACCTAATTCCGGTTCACTAGAGGAACTCTGGTAGGGCTCTGGGTTCCACGTTGGGCTGTTAACCACACATCAGTGGTTCAAACCCATGCTCTGCAACTTGGGAGAAAATTGAGGTTTTCTGTTGCCGGAAAGATATACCGCCTTGGAACCCCCCAGAGGCAGTTCGATGCTGTGCTAGAGGGTCGATGAGTCAAAATTGACTGAATGGCAGTGAGTCCTGTGGGAGGAGCAGTGGCTGCACAGTGGTTAAGGACTTACCTGCTAGCCAGCAGGTAGGTGATTTGAAGCCACTGGCTGCTCCCAGAGTGTAAGATGAGACAGTCTGTGTCTGTGAAAGCTACTGCTGGGAAATTCCATGAGTGCCTCTGTCTTGTCCTCAAAGGTATATAAATCAGAATGAACTCAGTGGCAGTGGGTTTGGGCTTTTAATTAGTATTTTGAACAGGAGACCTGGTGGCCCAGAGGTTAAAGGCTCGATTTCTAACGGGCAGGTCAGTGGTTCTAACCCACTGTCTGCTCTATGGGCGAACACCCCTGAGGGTCTTTTTCCATACAGATTCACTGCCTTGGAAACGCGGTGGGGTAATTCGACCTAGTCCTCAGGGTCTTCATAAGTGGGGATCGTCTTGGTGAATTATTGTGAACTGCAGGAAACGTTCTCTTCCCATGATTCCACTCAATTTGTGACTTGTTCTCTTTGCTGTTAACCTTTCTCTGTATTATTAGATGTGGCATTTTACATTAAGAGAATGGAATGCCATTTTGCTATGTGCAGTTGAATATGCTTCCTGGGGCAATGGCCACTGCCTCAGGTGGCAGAAGACAACCTGCTGCCATATTCTAAAGTAGTGGCTCTCCACCAGGGGTGATTTTAGCCCGTCGGGGGCCATTTGGAAGCCATTTTCACTAGTCATGGCTTGGGGGATACTGTTAATGATATCTTGTAGGTAGAGACCAGGTTTGCTGCTGAACGTCTACACTATGGTAGTCAAGACTGACACCCCCCCCACACACTAAAGCATTGCCTAGCTTGAAAGCTCGATGTCCCTAGTGCTGAGACACTCTGTTCCAGAAGGAGGTCCGAGCAGAGAAAAAGTTTGTGAAGAAGGGTTTCGATGAGAACTAGAGATATTCGTGGCTGTCCCGGCTCTGGTCCAATGCCGTGATGGGCACGCATTGACGCAAGGCTCTGATGCGCAGCACAGTGCGCGTGCACCTGTATGGACAGCATTCGTTCATAAAAGCAGCAATGAATATCTCCATTCACTTCTAATTGTTTGCTGGGTGGGGGAGGGGAGAATGCACCCCCTCCTTCTGGGGGGTCACTTCCTTTATTATAGTCTGAGTAGCTAAAGACTACATTTCCCAGACTTCTTTGCAGCATCTCTTCTGGCTGCGTTTGTTTTTGTTGTTTTCAAAACATGGACTGCTGGAAGGATGAGCACATCTGACTTGGAAGAAGTAATGCCAGAAGGCTTCTTGGCAGTAAGGAAGGGGAGACTTTGTCTCATTTACTTTGCACAGTGTCTGGAGAGAGGAGTGCCTGGAGGAGGACACCATGTTTAGTCAAGTAGAGGGTCCGTGAAAAGGAGGAAGATCCTCAATAAGACAAATTGACACAGTGCCTGCACCAATGGGCTCAAGCATAGCAACCACTGTGAGGATGGCCCCCGACTGGGCGGCATTTCATTCTGACGTACCTCAGATGGACTCAGACAGACTTGTTTTAAAAAACAACTCTACATTCACTGCCATCAATGTCCACTTTGACTCATAGTGACCCTCCAGGACAGAGAAAAGCTGCCCCTTTGGGCAACTACATCTTCACAGCCATAGACAGCCTATCTTTCTCCCATGGAGCCCCTGCTGGGTTTGAACTACTGACCTTCAGGTTAGCAGATCAATGCACTCCGCACTCCCCCTCATTCACCAGGATATAATTTTTGGTTCTGGGTCCTTGATGCCTGATCCCTGGTCCCTTCGACAATTTGTGATCACACAGGTTGGTGCGCTTCTTCC
>PVJH01044170.1:0-13178 GCA_004026705.1 Nesogale talazaci | reverse complement strand
GCCATGAAAAACTCCCAGCAACCCCATTACCCAATTTGCTCCATCACCAAAACTTTATTCAATGAGGCAACTCTTGCAAATCACAAAATGCAAATACACTCCAGTTGCACTACAGTCTGTCAGTCTGTCAGGGGCCGGCCTTCAGCCTGACTGCCTTGTTAGACTCTTCCCCTGAGCAGCCTGAGGGAGTAAAAAAGGAAGTTCCACCCACAAGATGTTGTTGCTTATTGCCACGATGTAGATAAAAACCAACTTAAAATATACATCATTCACTCATTCACGGGACATTTTAAAGAAAGGCAAGGCGTTTAACCTGGACACAAGTTAAAAGTACCCAAGCATAGGTTTGCATTTAAGATTAAAACAAAATAGAACAATGGCTGCCATCTCCCACCAGGGCAGTGATGCCACACACACACACACACACACACACACACACACACACACACAATAGCTGCCATCAATTGAACAACTCTCTGTGACCTCTGTGTCAAACTGCTCCTAAGGGTTTCATAGAAGTTCCACCTTTATGGGAGCACAGGGCCCATCCTCTGGAGGAGCCTCCAGCTAGAACAGCAGTTCTCAACCTGTGGGGTCCAGACCTCTTTGAGGGGCGAACAACCCTTTCACAGGGGCTGTCTGATTCATAAGAGCAGCAAAATGACAATTACAAAGTAGCAGTGAAAATAGCTTTATGGTTGCGGGATCACCACAACATAAGGAACTGTATTAACGGGCCAAGGCACTAGGAAGGTTGAGAACCACTGGGCTAGAGGATTTGAACCACCGACACAGCACTTATCAGCCTCATGCTTAACTCCTTCACAATCCACCTTTGTCAACTGTCCACCACCCCTCATTTCCAAACCCACGACCCCACATGCATGCGCTCTTCAGTGTGCTCTTCAGTAACATTGTTTAACCATCACGAATCAAAATGTCTTAGCTACAACTCATGTCACTTTTGTGTCCCAAAACCAACCTGATGCTGTGAGATTTTACTGAATTCAATAAAATTAAATATGAGTAGCTGGAGCAAACAAGCCAAATGCAGAGATAGTTCTGAATCATTGAAAAGTGAAATGCTTTCTTAATATTTGTTTTGTTTTTTTAATGATTCTATTGGGGCGCTTACACCTCTTATAACATTCCATATATCATTTGTATCAAGCACACTTGTACACAGGTGTTGCCATCCTCATTTCCAAGTATTTTTTACTTAAGCCCTTGGGATAAGCTCCTCTTTCCCCTTCCCTTTTTTTTTTTTACAATTCATTTTATTGGGGGCTCATACACCTCCCATCACAATCAATACATACGCCAATTGTATGCAGACCACATTTGCACACTTGTTGCTCATAAAGACAACAGTGATATTATAAAAAAAAAAAAAAGCAGATAAAGCCACGGGTAGCTGTGCGTGCACTGGAGAGTCTGTTATGCAACTGACAAGAACAGGTCCCAAAGCAAGAAAGTTCAAAGCAAATGGGTGTAAGCACTTTGGAAACCATTCCGAGGAATGAAAAGCTCACCGTCGAATCATACCAACCAATGTTTCTAGGGGGAAAGTACGATGATGCTTTAGTAGCCACTTGCAAATGTCAAAGCTGAAGGAGCCCACAGAGACAATACACAGCATTTCTACCCTGCCGGCCTTTCCAATTTAAGCCTTGACTGGACTCACAATTACCAGCAAAGCTTGGTTATGTCCTAACTTCCCAGATCTCAGAGAAACAATAGAAAGAGTTTAAAGTAGATACATAAACACTCATATGACACTTTCTTTGTAATGGCAAATTTTTTAGAAACTTAAGTTTTGTATCTAAGAAGAGTACTGTCTGCTAATTTTAAATGGGCTATTCCAAGAGCAGGGTTATGTATCAAAAAGTCTTAGCTAGTGAAGGACATTTTTTATTCTTTCTTTTAACAATTTGTGCAGAAGTCCACAAATTCCTAATCATTTACATTTTGACACTCTGTGACCAATTGCCAGCAGAGAGAACTTTTGCTAAAAGATAATTCAGAAGTGGCTGCAGCAGGACTTCAACCGGGAACAGCCAGAAAGTCATGCCAAATTCAAGAGGACATGAGATGAGGGCTGGCACTACTGGAGTCAGATAGGTCTTGGCTGAGAGCAGAGGACGATGTTGACCCATGTTTTATTGGCACTGCAAAGACATCTGATTACGTGGGCCATACAGATAGCCTTGCAAAGAATGGGAATTCTACAGCACTTCGTTGTGCTCACGCAGAACCTGTGTGGACCAAGAGGCGGTCATGTGAACAGAATATGGGGTACAGCATGGTTTAGAACCAAGAAAGATGTGTGCTAGGGTGGTAACCTTTCACCATACTTATTTTCTCCCTAGGCTCAGCTAAGAATTGGAGAAACTGGACTATAATAAGAATGAGGCATGAGAATTGAAGGCAGGCTCATCAACAACCTCGGATACGGGGATGGCACAACTCTAAGTGATGGCTTGAGGTAGTTCTTGATGAAGATGGAACACTACAGCTTCCAGGATGAATGACAACTCTGCATAAAAAAAACGAAAATCCCCACAAGGGGACCAACACTGCTGAGAACAGAGAAAGGATGGAAGCAGTTTCATTTTACTTGCACCCAGAATCAACATCCATGAAGTCCAGAAACCAAGTACATTGTGTTGGGCTTATCTGCTGCAAAATCGTTTCAAAGAGGTAGAAAGCACCACTACCGCCTTGAATCCTAAGGTGCCCCTAACCCAAGTTACAATATTTTCACTTGTCTCAGAGGCATGAGACCAGTGAGCAAAGAATCATGAAAGTCAGGAGAATTGAAACCTTCTCCTTTGAATTATGGAGAATATTGAACAGGCTACGGGCTGCCGGAAGAAAGAATAATCTGAGTTGGAGGAAATACTGCTACAATTCTCCTAAGCAGGGTGGGGAGAGTGCGCTTTGGTACGGTGATCTGTTATCCGAAGGGCCCAGCGCCTGGGGAGGACATGGAGCTTGATAGAGGGTCAGCGAAAAGGAGTAAGACTTGCAATGAAACGGATTGACACAGAGGCTGCAAAACGGGCTGTGAGGATGGCACAGAGCCCAGCGGTATTTCCTTGGGCCGCCGGAACTCACACGGGGCAACACTTGATAGCATTGCTTCAGAAGTCAGAAAATGCCCCCCCGCCCTAAGGTGTAAACTCATACTTCGGCACCAACAGCGCTGTGGCTCTGCCAGGAATTCATGGTGGCAAGCAGACCTTTCAGATATTACCAGGGTCCAGAGAAGCAAAAGCATTTCTTTCAAATCCAGCTCACACACGCTGCATGCCACATGTTAACAGCCATTCCACTCGCTCATTCCACTCCCAGCTCGAATTAGAGCACCTTTCTGTAAAGGGGCTTTTAGCCCCAGCGTTTCTGTTCTTTGTCTCTCGTGATCCGAAGGGCAGTTTCGGCCCTTGTGGGGGAGATGGTAGGACAGTTCCCCACGATGTTTTAGCTGGAGCCTTCCCCAGTAGGCTCCATATTGCCGGGTAGGACCCCCGGAACTCCCACTGCGTTACAAAACGCGCTGGATTTCCGGACGGTTCCCGGACCCCATTAAATACGCCTCCAACAACCTGCCGAAGCGCAGTCGGCACTAGGCGGCGAGTTAGGGCCCCTCCAGCCAACCGCCCCGAGGCGCACTTCCCCCACCCCGGAAGAGGAGGGCGGCAAACTTCGGAGGGCGGGGGCCGTTGGGGTGAGGGCGAGCTCCGGGGGACACGGTCACCCCGCCCGCAGTCGAGAAGGGACCAGGCAGGGACCCAGGCTGCAGCTAGCGGGTCGGCCGTGGGGCAAGGAATCGTTCCTCCCCTATAAGGCGAAGGCACCGAGTGGGGCGCTCCCCTCCGGAGAAGGACCCCGAAAACTGCAGCAGGGCGGGTGTTCGCAAGTGTGCAGTAAGGGATGGAAGAGGGCCAGCCCCCCGCGAACGCGCCGGCAACTCCGGGGACCCCTCCGTTCCGCAGCGTGCAAGGCCAACTCCGCAGCGGGCAGGGGGCGCGCGGGGCGCACGGAGCCCTGCGAGGGAACCCGCAGCTGCCGGGCGGCCTTGGGGGTGCCGGAGGCGGGGGACCTGCGCCCGGCCCGCTTCCCCACGGCGGGGCTGTGCAGAAGGAGAAGCGGTGGCTGGTGACAGGAAGAGAGCGGCGACAGCGCTCGCAGGCACCACCTCCCCCTCCCTAGCGCACACACACCCCGACCCGCCGCCGCCTACCTCCCCCGCCGGCCGGCTTCCTTCCTCTGCGGGGCCCAGGCTGCAGGGGCGGCCTCCGGCGCGTACGGCTCCGACTGCGCTCCCGACCGGGCACCGACCCGCCGGCTCTCGGGACTCTCTCGGGCTCTCGGGCTCCTACACGTTGGCCCGCCGCCTCTCCGCGGCCGCCGCTGCCTCCAACTCCGCTTCAGCTGCTCGCGACTCCTCTCCGCGGCCCACAGCCCCAGCGCCCGGCGCCGGCCCGCCCCCGGCCCGCCCCGCGCTCCCCGCCCCCGAGCGCGAGCCAACCAGCGCCCGCGTCTCCGCCCCTCGCCGCCCGCGCCCCGCCCTCCGCCGCTGCCACTCACGCGCGGGCCCAGGGAGCCAGCTGGCCGGAGGGTGGCGGAGATCCAGGGCCCAGCACCCTTCCAGTCGCCCGGCGGATGAGACTTGCGGGAGGGAAACCCCGGACGGCGCGGGACAGGCGTGCCCGCCGTGCGCAGCGCTCTGCGTCTGCGACCTCCCGTTCGGCCTGCCCGCGGCGAGGGGAGCCGGGCCGCTGGGCCTCGGATTCCCGCGTCCCCTCCCCGCCGGCCCCCAGCCTCCCGGTCACCCGGACTCGAGTCGCAGGGCCTGGAAGAGGTCGGGGACAAGTTCAAACCTCCCCGGAGCCTGGCGGCTGCTCCGTTCCGTCCCCAACCCCAGACTCGCTGCAGCCCCCCAGGCGCCTGGCGAGTGGCTGGAGAATGGAGCGCCGGGGGTCCAGGGCGCGCCACCCCGGGAGGCCGGGCCGTTCCTGGACTCTCGCGCTCGGCCTGCGGAAGGGACGAAAAACCGCCTCCCCGCGGGTGCCCCCAGGGGTGAAAGGGTACACCGAAGGGACCGGAGCCCGCTGCCCGTCGCTCCCTCCCGGAGCTGGGCACCGCCGCCCCGGGGAGCCAGGCGGGACTGCCAGCAGGCCGGCGAGCGTTTTCAGGAGGCCCTCTGCCGCCTGACCCCTTCCGTCTCGAGATGACGTGCAAATCTAAATCGCTCGGGCGGACCTCGGCGCCCCGGGGAGTTGATCCGGTGGAATGAAGAAAGTGAGCGTGACTAGAATTGTCTGAAGGGTGTTGCCCCCCAGAACAGGATCTTCGTGTAAAAATCACTACCCAAATTACTCATTGAAAAAGCCTTCCTTGCAGCCTTGCACTGAAGGGTCGGATGGAATGCCTACACACTATGCTCTTTGCCACGTTTTTCCATTTCCCCAGCTGCATGCTTCGCTCATGAAGATGCTTTGCCAGCCTGAGCTTTGAAAACGGTATGATGCCCCTCACCGCGGTGCAATTGTTTGCACTATGTCCTTCGAACTGAGAGCTGATGAAACCCTAAAAATGAAAACCTTCACAGATGCCCCCTCGTGTATCTAACAGGCGTCCCCCTCCTTTTGAACTTGATAAGTATGCACGACTACAATGGGGTGCCATTGATCGCCTCGCCCACAAACCTACTACCATGGCATAAAATCCCTAGCCCCACTTCCTCTTTTAGTCACAGTCTTCAACATTTTATTTCCAGCTTATGTCCTAATTTTTCCACCAGATTTGAGAACCTAGCTTAAGTCCAAAGAACATCCTGCGGCTACATCCTGGCAGGTTTATAAGCACCCAGAGCCAGGCCTACACCCCATTTTGGGTGTGTCAGCCTTGAGGTGGGACACAGGCATCATCTGTAGCCTTTGAAGGCCCTCCCATGCTTCCCCTGTGAGGCTGCATTTAACAACCACTGCTTTGGAGGGTCCAGGTAGCAAGGTACCATCAGGGAAGACAGCTGCGTGCAGTGATGTACCCGTATGCCTGGTTTTAGAACAAACAGCTGGTGCTCGAGTTTATCGGATTATTGCCACACAGGAATGTTAGCCCAGTTTTCTAAACGTTAGCGTGAAGCTGGAAAGGCAGCTTTTTATGGGCCATTTCCCACCAGTGGTGCCTGTGGACCCTGGAGTGGATGCTGATTCACAGCAGTGCTCTATTGACTCAGTTAGAACCGAAATCTTTATGGGAGCCTGTCATCAGGTCTTTTTCTCCCCAGGAGCTGCTGACGGATTCCAACCACCAACTCTTGATTAGCAGCCAAGCACTTTACCAGTACACCAACAGGGCTCCTCCCTATCCAGTTACTAAATGCTGGCAATTAACTCCCCCCCATATATACGTATGTATCTATCTAACTATATATACATATATATGTATACCCATGCCCACAGGCATGCGTGCGTATTTAATGGGTAGGTCATATTAGCTTGATGGCCACCAGTTTATAATGTATGGGAACATTTTTTTTTCCAAAAATACCCAAGAAGACAACTGGCTTTTAGGATGCCAAACCATGACTTTAAAGCCTCATGCATTTTGCATGGGCCATTTGACAATATGCGCAATGCCATCCAATATTCTTAATTCCCCTTTCTTCTGTCCTGATGTCTGCAAAGCTTGTGAGAGAAGCAGGAGAGGGGGGCTCAGTATCTGTATATGCTTAATTTAACTTCTAAAAGCTGTGAAACTCCTTCAACCCACTTCTTTTCAGAATAAAAGGACTCACTTGGTTGCTTAGCCCGTGCATGGTAGCGTGGTTGTGCATTGGGCTGCAGTCCACATGGTTCAAAACCACGAGCAGTTCCCAGGAAGAAAGATGGGGTTTTCCACTCCAGTAAACACTTACAGTCTCAGAACCCCACAGGAGCAGTTCTATGCTGTCCGGTAGCGTCAATAAGAGTCAGGATAGACTAGGCTGTTCGGATGAAGACAGAACTATTCCACAACTATTATACTCCAAATATTTGGCAAACGGTTTACCAGCATTTATTATGGAAGTCAGCTATCCCCCCTGTAGTTCCCAGTTACTTAGGCTTTTGTGTTGTCTCGCTACAGAGCTAACTCCCCTGCTGTTGGGATGATGGTTCCCTTCCTCTGAAGCCTGTGGGTGGATTCACATGCTGATGTTAACGATCTCTAGCCTAACCTGTTTAGCCGCATCCAGGAGTCTGGGGTCTTGTCTCCTCACTTGGGGCCCTGATAGCTCCCTTCTCTATAATGTGTGCCCATGGCACAACCCTTTCCTGTGACATAAGTCCTTACCTGTAATTGGGGGCCTGGCTTGGCTCCAGAGGGTGTATAGGGATGGGACGTAAGATAGAGGCTCTCTTTCAGCCTGCCTCTCCCAAGCCTGCTTCGTACCAGCCTGCCTCCAACCAGGCTGCTGCTTGCCTATCTCCCTCTCCACATGGACCATCCAGAAGCCAACCAGGGACTCAAACCTAAGAAGGATGGGAGTGTGATGCAGGATCAGGCAGCGTTGTGTTCTGTTGGCTATTGGGTTAAGATGCATCAAGCCAGCCCTGGAGAGAGCCTGTCTCTTTTCCTCTGGCTCTCCATTTGAGAAGTATGATGCCCCTCTCCAAGGACTGACCACTCCTGACAGCAGATCCAAAGTGCATGAAACGAAGTCCAACTGGCGTGCTTCCAAGAAGGATTTAACATTACTCATTGGGGAATTACAAATTAAAACCACAGTGAGAAGCCACTGCACATTCATTAAAGTGGAAAAAAAAACCAACACTGCTATCAAGCTGATTCCGACTCACAGTAACCCTGAAAGACAAAGTAGAATTGATTCTTGGGATTTCCTAGACTGTAAATCTTTTTTTTATTTCCCCAGGTATGATTATTTCTAAACATGAGAACAGTAATCCACCAGTAGTAGAATAAATCCATATAATTATGGATTTGTGTGTGTGTGTGTGTGTGTGTGTGTGTAACAAAATTAAACTTCATGGGAGCACGCAGCCTCATCTTCTTACATGGGGTTGAATCGCTGATTTTGCAGTTAACTTCGCAACGCTGAACTAAGTACGCCACCAGGGTTCCTTACCCATCCATGAAATAGCCAAAGAGGCCATGGAAAGGGTATTGTTGTTTCAGTGGACATAGCTTGCAAACTTCAGGGTAATGGAGTGTCTTGGGCGCTATTTCGTTCCGGCTTTGGAAAGCCCAATTGAAGGGGCTCCCAGCCCAGTGGGTGTGTTTTCCTCCTGAACCACTGTTTCTATCCCCCTCATCTCAGGAAGTTTCTCGTGGGACTGTGCCTTTAAACATACACTTGTGTATGTAACGTTGCATGTAAACCTTTACCTAATTCATACCAAAAAAAAATTTTTTTTTAATATGAGGAGATTAAAAAAAAAAAACATTTACAAATCTTATGGTTGTGCCCGTGGCTAGCATTCAGCATCTCAGCTTACCATGGCATTCCAGTCTCTTCTGAGCATCTGGCTTGGACTTGGAGGGCCTGAGGTGTTCTCCGGTGCCCTTGACGGGCTCTGTGCTCTCACAGAGTCTTGATCGTCCTTCTTACAGGATCACCTCTTCCCCAAAGCTCTGAATCCACCTTACTCCTACAAAAAGCTCCTCTTTCAGATTCATAAGGAGTATGTCTGTTAAGCTAAAGAAGAGATTCTGAGGCATTCTGGGTTTTATGCTTTTTGTTTTTAATCTGAAAATGGGTTTACATGTGAAAAGTGACAAGAAGTGTAAATCCAATGAAAAGTATGCTAATAAATCATCTTTCTTGGTGATTCATCTAACTGGAAATTTAGCCCGTGGCTGATTATGCTTCATCCTCCAGCTTTCAGCATTGGCACCAATCGTTCGGGTGCTGTTACAGCTGTCTGGGTAAGAGGATTTGCTTAAATATGCTCGCGTTGGCACTGCCAGAATAAAAATTTCAGGCAAAGTCACACCAATAGATAATGAGCCCTTTATCAAGGAAACTGTGTTGGGCAATCTCACTGCTCAGAAAGAATTTTTCAAAAGAAAGCCCACCCTTTGTTTCCTCCACTGGAGGGGATCCAGGGCTGTCAGTGCTTCTGACAGAACCTAGTCCTGAGTGTTCAGACAGCCTCGGGAAGAAAGCAAACACATTACCATCAGCCTCTCCCATCAAGCTCTTATCACACAGCCTTTTCTCTGCAGCCCGCCGAGCTGTGTGTGCAAAGAAAACTGTAGACCAGGTGAGAGTGTATTCTGACTGCCCCCATTTCCCCAAAGAGAATTTGAATCTTTTCTTTTTACTGCTCAAACTCCTTCTTGGTTGAATGCATCACAATGAGCACACGGATTTTCTTTATGAGGTTCTGAATAAAATGTTTCTTTGGTTTTTTTTTTTTTTTTTCAAAGACATGACAACTGATGATTTAGGGTGTTGGCTTGGCGCTTCATTTCTTGAACCACTCACGCATAAGAACGACATGTCTTTTGTTTCAGGAAGTGGGGGTGGCGGGCATCCTTATCGTTACTTCACACTTTCATGTTGGGCTTTGGTGTTTGGAGGACATTTTCTCCAAGAAGAGAATCCCTGGCTGGTTCAGAGGGTGAGGCCTTTGGGGATTTGCTGGGAGTCTGGAGCTTTGAGTCCACCTAGAGAGACCTCAAAGACAGGTCAGCCATGAAAATCCTTTAGCTCACAGTTGTACTGAAACATAGGTAGACTCACCATGACCCAGAAACTGGTGCATTCATTTACAAGAATGATTTTTATCTCATGTATCACTGAATTTTGCATATATATCAGTTTATTTGTCTCCACTATCACCCTGGGAGCTGCTGTTAGCATTTAACGATTAGAGGAACCTGCAACACAAAGGGGTGGGGGAGTTGGTGGAGCTGAGCTTTGAACTCAAACAACTTGTCTCCACAGTCCATACTCTCAATAAAGCTAGGGCCTCTTGGCCAACTAGGGGCCGCCTTTTAATTTAGTTTTTAGAGACTTTTTTGGGAGGGCAGGGGAGCAGATGAATTGGATGAAGGTTAATTGAGCAGATCATCAGTTTTATATTCAACTATTCATACACATTTTGTTTTAACTCATCCCTTGTATTCCCCTTGCCGACGCATCCCTGATTGCACTTCCTCCTCTTGTCCCTTGCTTCCATCCCTCCTTCCCTTAGCCTTTCCCACTTGCTCCTTTGGTCGCTGCTGCCCTTGGATCCCACATGGTGGATGATGCTTAGACACTACACTACTGTTCTTGTCTTCCTGTGGTTTGACTGGAAAACCGAGTGACTGAGTGAGTTACAGACCTGGAAGATCCCAGTCTCAGGATCCTATTTAGGGAAAGAACTTCTGAAGTCATCTATGACAGCTTTCATGCCACCGTGACAGACTTGAGTAGTTTCAACTGAGACTATATAGTTCTCTTGTATAAAGCCTAAGATATTTAGCATCTGGCCCTTTGTAGGAAAAAAAGGAGGGGATGCTGACCCCTTTTCTGAACTATACTGAGGAAGACTAGAGCCCCATCTTTTCCCCAGAAACTAACCTCGTGACTAGTAGTTCAAGACTAGGCCCCAGAACTCCCAGGAAGACAAATTGGCATCCATATAATCCTTAGGCATTTGCTTTTCAGAAGTAGACGTCATGCCGGGAGGAATGATAAAACTCATTCCTGGATTATACTGAGTAGGTAACAGCAGAGCAGGAACAAATCCCTAGTCCACAGATCAGTGGTGTCTCAATAGCATCCCCATTTTCAACGACCACCTCCCCACTGCCAGGAGTCAATAACCGCCTTTTTAAACAGCGTACCCTGTTTTGGAGGCTGAAACTACAAATTTCTTCCCATGGAGTGGCTGGTGGTTTTGAATTGCTGATCTTGTAGTTAGCCCAACTCGAAACCTGCTATGTCCTCAGGCTCTAAAAAACACCTTCCCCCCCAAAGACCCAACATCACTGCCAATGAGTTGATTCCAATTCATGATGACCCTATAGGACAGGGTAGAACTGCCCCTGTGGGTTTCTGAGACTGTGACTCTTTATAGGACTAGGAAACCTCTTCTTTCTCCCTTGGCGTGGCCGGTAGATTCAAACCACTGACTTGCAGTTAGTCCAACATGTAACTGCTCGTCTGCTAGGGCTCCTGAAATGAACACTTTAGAAGGGATTAATTGAACAAGACTTTGGAGCAAAGACCAGGGCAAGGGATCGGTGCCATCCAGCAGATGGAGGAGGAGGGTAAAGGTTTGTACTCTGAGGCCCAAAGGGAGGAAACCCAGTCTGTGCTGATAAAGACCAAGTGCACTAGCTTTACAGCTTTGGCAAGTGCCCGCCCTGGCAATGCCACACAGGCCTGCATAGACTGCCAGCCCCTGCGCAGCCCCTTCATTTCTTTGGGTGACTGGAACAAATTGCCACAAACTGGGTGGCTTGCAATAACAATAGCAACAAAAATCTACTGTCTCATAGTAATGAAGGGTCATACTTGAAATGCAGATGTAGGCCCAGGTTCTGTGGGGGGCTCTAGGTGACAATCCCTCTCGACTCTCCGCCTCTAGATAGGCCTTGGCATGTAGATGCAGCTTCTTGGGGGTCTTCCCCTGTATCAGTCTCTTGGTCTCTCTTCTCCTCTTTTATAAAGACACCCCTCAGAGGAACTAAGAGTCATCTTACTTTAGCATGACCTCATGTTAACTGATAGCATGTTCACAGATCCCTGGAGTTAGGACCTTAATGCATTTCTTTGGGGGCTAGGCAATTCCATCTGACTTCCCTTAAACCCTGACTTCCCTTAAAACGAAGTAGATAGTCAACCAAATCAGAACGAAGCAGCACCTGGCTCAAAAAGTCATGCCCTGACCAAATCATACAGCACATATTACTATCTGCTATCAAACTTAAATGATTTTAAAACTTTGGCTGCCGTGATAAAGAGCACCACTTCCATGATGAAATTGCTGGGGACATTATCAGCCTTCGCCGATTGTCTACAGTCAGGTCTGTGGTCCACGTGTGTTAATGGCTGACTTTGGTGTGAGAGACTGTCAACCTGGGGTGCCCAGCCACTGCTTGACTAGGGCTTGCAATCCCAGTGCCACTTCAAACCCTGCAAACTCTAATGGGAGCATCCATCATGGCGATAGTGCAGCGAGGTATCAGTCTCAAAGGGTGTGGGTCACAATCTCTTCTCTGGATCCAGCTTCCAGACCACAATTGGTTGGTCCAAAGAAAGGCACCTGACCTGGCTGAGCAGTTAGTTCCTGCCCCAGAATTTTCACCTTTAAACTTCAAATAATTGTTAAAAATTAACATTAAAAATTAACATTAGCATTAAAAATGTTAAGAAGATGGGACAGAAACAGTTTCACTAGGAAAAATAGGTCTCAAACTCAAATGCAACTGAGGTCCATTCCCACTTAGAGTGGCCCTGTAGGCTGGGGTACCCTGCTCCTCCCACAGCTGTACTTCTTCAGCAGAACAGAAAGCCTTGGCTGCTGGGGTGCAGAGAGCTCAGCACTGTCCACCTTGAGGTTAGCAGCCTAACGCATGGCCCACGGTGCCACCAGGACTTCTCAGAACATCTGTATAGATTATAAAAAACAACCGAACTCATCTTTACACTCCTTTAGCATTCCACCCAGCGCTGGTTCAGGCAGCCAGTGGACACGGAGTGCTTAATAGTTTATTGTTGTTAGCCTTACCGTTGTTTGCTTTAAGAACCAACAGGGCAATGCTGTACTGGTGGCCTGAAGGAAAGAGTGTGAAGCACAAGATGAAATAGAAGGCAACAACCAAACGTGGAAGTCCCAGTCCTTCTAAGGATTCTTGGCTCCATGCCTTGTCCCTCTCTCCACAGAAGTCACAATTAGTCCACAAGCTATGTCCACAGGAGCTCGGTGGACATTCTCTCCCTTTCTCTTCACCCAGCCCATCATTTAATCATTCCATCGGTCCCCGTGGTTGGTTAACTGACTGTCATTGATGTCCCTTGCTGTCGAGTCAGCCCTGACTCACGATGACCTTGTGGGTTACAGAACAAAAGGTTGCTGCATCATGCATCATGATCTTCAGCGAGCTAGAAAGCTCTTGCCTGGATCCCTTTCTTTTTATCTGCCTTGCTGCTGGCCCAATCCAAATCTGCATTC
>PVJH01044169.1:0-13162 GCA_004026705.1 Nesogale talazaci | reverse complement strand
AAAAAAAAAAAAAGAGGGCTGAGCCCCGGTGGCGTAGTGGTTGTGCGCGGGACTGTGGCCCACTGGGACGGAGGTTCAATTCCAGCAGTGGGGCTGGGCCTCCTATTCCCACCACCGGAGAGCAGTGATGCCCAAAAAAAAGAAAAAAAAAAAAGAGGATAAGGTCCGGAGGTGAAGGGAAGAGACTTGCTAGTGGTGTCCCTGGTGAGTAACCTCGCTGTGCAAATAGAGGGGTCTGGTTCCGTGATGTCACGAGTTGATGTCACCCATGTGGTGACTCATGGCGCCACCAGACTCCTCGTGTGCCAGATCATATAGAATCCTTAGTAATGGCTCATTAATTTCAAGGATAGAATAAAATGTTACAAATAAAAAGGGACTTTAAAAAGTAGATGGGTAGGGCTGAGCCCTGGTGGCGTAGTGGTTGTACGCAGGACTGCGGCCAACTGGGATGGAGGTTCAATTCCGGCTCCACAGGAGCAAAGGCTGGACCTCCTACTCCCACCACCTGAGGGCAGTGATGCGCCCCAAAAAATAAATTAAAAAAATAAATAAAAGGTAGATGGGTAGGGCTGAACCCCGGTGGTGTGTGTAGTGGTTGTACGCAGGACTGCGGCCCACTGGGATGGAGGTTCAATTCCAGCAGCAGCTCTACAGGAGCAAAGGCTGGGCCTCCTACTCCCACCACCAGAGGGCAGTGATGCCTAAAAAACAAAAAGCAAACAAACAAACAAAAAGTAGATGGGGAAAGTGGAATCACAAGATCATTGAATGTTCCCACAAACTTTTTGTAGTCTCCTCGTAGCTGTGTATTGTTTAATATTTCTTAGATTACATGATCCAAAAAAAAACCACTTTCACTGAGTCAGTTCTGACTGATCGCCCCTGTGGGATTCTGAGACTGGTTTTTTACAGGAGTAGAAAGCCTCCTCTCTCCCACGGAGCAGCTGGTGGTTTTGAACTGCTGTCTAACTCGACCTAAGCATAACCACTATGCCAGCAAGGCTCCTGTGTCTTCTATGCATCCTGGCAACAAAGTTGTTTCACAAAATCTGCCCACGTTGAATTACACTACCAGGTAACAGGATCGTTATCAACTGAGTCAAACCTGTTATTTGTCTTTTCCTTTCATTACGACTTCATTTTCTAAAAAGTTATCTCTATAAATTCACAAATCCTAATTGCCATCATCCCGACGCTAAACCGAAGCCAGCCCTTGTAGAAGCACTAGCATGAGCAAAAACAGAAGCTTGTGCTCGTGTGTGTGTTGGGGTGGGGGTGGGGGTAGGGAGGGCATGCAGACAAACGCTTCGTGATTGAAAGCGGCATTGGAAATGGCTAATAGTGACTCAGGCAGGGGCACAGTCAAAGGCTCAAGGAGGGAATTAGCATAAAGTTTTAACCTGGCAAATATATTGATATATGTAAGTTGGGCTTATGGAAAAAAAATGCTTTCGGCTGAACCCCGGTGGCATACCGGTTGGGTGTGGGACTGCGACCCACTGGCTTGGTGGTTCAAATCCAGCAGCAGCTCTCCAGGAGCAAGGCTGGGCCTCCTACTCCCACCAGAGGGCAGTGATGCCCCTCCCCAGAAAAAAATGCTGTGGGCTTTATAACTAACTCCAGGGATGTCATTGAAAATAACCCTTTTCTGCTGAAACACCGCACACAAAAATGTACAGACAGTCATTTGGTGCCTCCCCGCTGACAGCGTCACCCAAGGCAGTCCATACCCCCTCCCCCACCCCCACTCCCACCACATCCCTAGTGGTGTCATCAGGCAAGTGTGGCAGCAACCACAGGCCTTTGAAGCCAGGCAACCCTACGGTCGTGGCTCTGCCTTTTGTGACCTGGGACCTGTCTTGGCCTTCGTTTTCTCACCTGTGGAATGGGGCACCATAACCCCCCCCCCCAACCCATGACAGGAAACCGCTAGCACAATAATTGATACAGTAGATGCTCAAAGATGTCAGCCTCCGCCTGCTCTCCACCAGAGAGAGTCGCTCCAGCAGAAAGGAGAAGGCTGCCGGCCTCAGCAAAGATAGACAATCTCTGAACCAGACAAGGTCGCTGGTTTGGGAAGGACCCCCATGACAGCGGGCTGGCGCTGTTTTGTTTTACTGCATAGGCATGCAAAGTCCTGAATGTCAGCAGTTCTGCTGGAATTTCCGTGTATCCCCCTGAGGTCTCCAAATCAAACAAACAATGATAATAACCAAAAATTAAATATCCAGCCAGCCACCCCAAGTCACATTTACGGGACAGTCCCTGCCTGCTGAATTGTGTCACCTAGTGGTGAGAGTTGGCACCGCTGGAGACCGAATGACCCGAAACACCACATTTGGCCACAATTTTCGTTCAAGTCTCCAGAGCAAGTCTGCTAACTGAAAAGTCAGCAGTTCCAAACCACCCACGGTTCCATGGAAGAAAGATGAGGCTTGTCATCCTCGTAAGGATTTAATGGCCTCAGAAATCCCCAGGGGGCCGTTCTTGACCCGCATGGGTCTGTCTGAGTCAGAATTGCCTTGATGGCAGAGAGGTTCCTGTTTGCTTCCTTCTGTTCAGTGTGATGGTAAAGCAGAGGAGACGGACTCACAGAGTGCACAGCCTCAGTGCACGGTTCTAACTCGTGCATATGTTTCCATTCGGTCCACACTCATGGCACCCCCCAGGTGGGTCTGTGATCCCGCTCCCATTTCATAGGCCAGGAAGCGTGGCATCCTCATGAGTTCCTTAAGTGTTGGACTGCCAACAGCAACACCAATGGTTCAAGCCCACCAGCCGCTCTACAGAAGCAAGAGGCTGTCGGCTCCAGCAAAGATAGCCTCAGAAACCCTAGCGTGGGAGCAGTTCTGCTCTGGCCTCCAGTTTCACTGTGACTCAGCCTCTCCTCAATCTCCATGCGTTTGGCTTGAGTTATTTGGGTTTTACAGATGAGAAAACCAAGGCTCAGAAAGCCCCCCCTTGGGCTGAGGCCCGGTGGCATAGTGGTTGTGCGCGGGACTGCGGCCCACTGGGATGGAGGTTCAATTCCAGCTCCACAGGAGCAAAGGCTGGGCCTCCTACACCCACCACCTGAGGACAGTCATGCCTAAAAAAAAAAGAAAGCCCCCCCCTTACCTTTATTCATCCAGTTCATGACTGGGCCCCATCTAGCCCCAGGCAAGTCTGCTGCAGAACCTGTGCATATAGCTCTGCTCCTTGCAGCCTCCAGTGACGTCCAAGGTTACTGCAGCGTGTCGTCCCCCCTGCCCCCACCAACCCTCTCACAGGAGATGATGGGAGTTCTACTTCCACATCTTGTGGGAAAGCTAAATCCAACCATTAACCCTCCACAGAGATTTACCACCCATCAGTTAAATGCACACAGGGCTGCGGTTACTAAGAAGCTGTGATGGGTATGTTTGTGGTGCCAGCATGGCCAAAGAAGATAGGTAGGTTTGGGCTCTCTTCCGGCCTCCACCATGGCGCAACAAGATCAAGGTGAGAAGGAGAACCCGATGCGGGAGCTGCGCATCCGCAAGCTCTACCTGAACATCTGCGTGGGCGAGAGCGGCGACAGGCTGACCCGGGCCGCCAAGGTGCTGGAGCAGCTCACCGGCCAGACCCCCGTCTTCTCCAAGGCCAGGTACACCGTCAGATCCTTTGGCATCAGGAGAAACGAGAAAATCACAGTGCACTGCACAGTCCGCGGGGCCAAGACAGAGGAAATCTTGGAGAAAGGTCTGAAGGTGTGGGAGTACGAGTTACGGAAAAATAACTTCTCTGATACTGGAAACTTCGGGTTTGGGATCCAGGAGCACATCTACCTGGAGATCAAATATGACCCCAGCATCGGTATCTATGGCCTGGACTTCTACGTGGTGCTGGGGAGACCTGGCTTCAGCATCGCCGACAAGAAGCGCAGAACAGGCTGCATCGGGGCCAAACACAGAATCGGCAAAGAGGAGGCCATGCGCTGGTTCCAGCAGAAGTATGATGGGATCATCCTTCCTGGCAAATAAATTCCTGTTTCCAAAAGACTAATAAAAAAGTGTCAATGTGAAAAAAAAAAAAAAAAAGATAGGTTTGTTGTGACAACATGGCCAATGAGTACACATGAGATCAACTGAAGAGCACAGATAGAAATGGCTCGGTGATCCCTGCCCTTTCTCTCTTGCTCTTGGGTCTTTGGACCAGCCAGCTGCCTTGCTTGTCCTGTACCTCGATTTCCAAGCTACACTACCCATGGGACACCTAATCCATGGACTGTGCTGGTATGAGTTGAGGTTCCTTCAAGGCTGCTTTATCACACTACTGGAATATACATCTCTTGAGCTGGGGACTGTGGGACTCTGTCATCTGGCTGACTGTTAGTGACCTGCCTTGCTGCTTGCTGCCTGTGGCCGGATAGCCTGAATTGCTCTACAGAGGACGACTCAGCGGCCCTCAAGACTCCAAGAACTACCAGTCTGCTAGCTGTCTCACACAAGTGAGTTGCACTGAGCCGTTTGTACTGCTTTATAGATTAGTTAACTGTTTATTTCTTATGTTAGATATTTTTCTATCTATATAAATATAGAGAGAGAATTATTAGTGCCCTGGTTTTGTTTCTGTAGAGAACCCTGTCTAACACAGAAACCATTTCTAGAAAGAAGGATAAAACAGTTCTTTCCCTAGCCTGGTCAGCAACTTGTATTTGTGCAGTAGATTTGAAGAGCATCCTGGCCCCTGAAGCCCACAGGTTCACCCAGATGACCTCAAACCCAGACTTCCCAGGACCCTCAGGTGAGGCAGGCCCGTGACCACAGACTGTGCTGCTCTTCGGCAGTCTACAGACTGCACATCCTCCCTCCTGCCTCCCATCCCTTCCCCTTCCCAGCTCAGCGTGTGCTCGGTGTGGCAGCAGGACCAGGGCAGGATGGTGGGGACAGTTTGGTGTGAGTCTTTGATGTCAGGCTACCATGCCTTGCAATATTGGATACATATATATGTGTGTGTGTGTGTGTGTATATATATATATGCTCTTTGAAAATGTCCACAGGTTACCTGAAAGCCATGTCTCACTGAGTGTTCTGTCAGTCTGATGGCTGAATCTGGCAACCCTACTCCTTAAAGCGCAGTGGCTAAGACAGCTGGAAAACCCCAACCAAGGGGCTGAGCCCCGGTGGCGTAGTGGTTGTGCGCAGGACTGCGACCAACTGGGATGGAGGTTCAATTCCAGCTCCACGGAGCAAAGGCTGGGCCTCCTACTCCCACCACCTGAGGGCAGTGATGCCAAAAAAAAAAACAACAATCAAATGAGGGGCTGGTGGACTCTAGTTCTACAAAAGACCAGAGAAGCGCAGAACTGCTCTTTGGGTACTGTGAACCATACGGTGTCTCACAACCACTCACCTCTGTGGTGTAGACAGCATGTAACTAATGAGCATGGCGGTGTCCCAATAAAGCTTTCTTTACAAGGACAAGCCAACCTTGGGACCCTCCCTCCCATCCAGTCAGTTCCGAATCTTAGCGACCCTACCAGACAGAGTGGAACTGAGACTGGGGATCTGAATGGAAGCAAAAGCCCTGCCTTTCTCTCTGGAGGAGCTGGTGGGTTCAAAGTGCTGATCTTGCTGTGAGCAGCCCGACACTGCCCTCCCAGGGGTCCCAGAGACCAAGGCAGTGTTTCTGGAATTGGGGCCTCTGACCCCTGGGAAAGCCCAGCTACGTTGTGGAGGTGAGAGTGGGCTTGATCCAAGTCCTCAAGCATGGAGAACAGAGAGGCTGCTTAAAAGCTTGGGCCATAGCAAAGTCCAGCTGTGTGTGGCTGGGTCATCTAGAGAAACAAGCCAGTGACACCCATCTGTGTACAAGAAAAAACTTTATCAAGAAGCAACTTCACGGGCTGAGCCCCGGTGGCGTAGTGGTTGTGCGCGGGACTGCGGCCCACTGGGATGGAGGTTCAATTCCCGCTCCACAGGAGCAAAGGCTGGGCCTCCGACTCCCACCACCAGGGGGCAGTGATGCCTAAAAAAAAAAAAAGAAGAAGAAGCAACTTCACGCCAGGAAGGTGCTACAGCCCGTCCCGCTCAAGTCCCGACGTCCGACCCCAGCCGGGCCTCTTCAGACTCATGCCGCTGTAGGCCCATGGCGCAGGAGGGTGGACACAGAGTCACATGGATCCAAGGTCGATGGAAGCCAGCCAGGCCACCAACAGCTCTCAGGCTTGGGTGACCCACATGGGGCTGCATCTGGAGACAGAGTCCCCAGTGAGGTCTCAGGGCGGAGATGTCCCCAAGCTACCACTTGAGTGACAGGTTGAACTCCGCCCCCAGCCCAGACGACCTCGCTGATATAATATCTTACATCCCACCAGGAATTTTGTGTGTGAGAGAGAGCGAGCTCCAACATGGGCCAGCACAGGAGACAGCCCCCTCGGGTTCCCAGGTCTTGGTCAGGCGCGGTCTGGAGGAGCGTCTGGGATTCCCAGAGAACACCTGTAAAGGCAGAAACAGACAGAGCAGACCACAGATTGGCCAGCCAAAGCCAAATGCCCCTGGTGACGACTGTCAGGTTGTTGGCCTCGGTCCACCTGACGGAGAACACCAGGAACTCCTGGTAACTCTGTGTCCGTCGGGGATGTGTGCAGGCCACATGTACACCATCTGGACACGTGTGGACAACAGCGCAGGAGTCTTCATGGTCGCTCGGAATCGATCAATGTTACCGCAATAGCCGTAACAGATACATTTGTATCGACTTCTCTTCCTGGCTTAATCTATTCCCATATGCTTATCAAAGGCAATTCCATGGTTTGAAATCACACTTTACATTCTTCCCTGCAGACCAGAAGCGTGTGGAGAAGAACCGAACAATGAAAAGCCATACGCCCAAACCCAAACTTGCCACAGCACAGAGAATGCAACTGTGTCTGGGGAGGGGGGTGCAGGGGGCAGGCGAAGACACAAGATAGAACCGAACATTACACAAGGGTAAGGCAAGCAAGGCCGAGGCTGTTTCGAATTTTCACATTCTACTTGTCCCAAGAGAAATAAATCATCCTTGAAGTGTGTTCTTAAGTCGGACAGTGACCTGATCTGATTTGCACTGGGGAACTTGGAGAGGGCACATGGGAGTCAAAGTGGATACAAGAGACCTTAGCAGTGGTCCAGCAACTGGCAAGGCCCGTTTGGCCTAGGTGGGCAGTGGTGAAGAGGGGGGGATGTGACTTGAGAGAGATGTAGGAGGTGGGAGTCCCAGAGACCAGAGATTGGGGAGCCCGGCAAGAACGGCCCACGTTGGAAGTTGGTGGCCGCTCCTGATGCTAGTTGCACCCCGTGATCAGGGTCACTGGGCTGCCACAGCTGCTGCTGCTCTGTCTTGCCGACTCACGGCGGTTACAGACTGGAACCCGAGTGCGCTCCAGCACAGGGCCGGGGTCTTTGCGGGTGCCAGGCTCTAGGCGACTTGTCCCAGGGGGCAGAAAGGTGGCTGGAGAGTGCCCACCTTCTGGGGACCAGCTGAGCACAAACTGAGTGGTGGCACCCAGGGGCCTGCAATGAAAAGTGCATGCAAACCATCGGGACAGAAAATGGTTTTGTATCTCCGGCTTTGCAGCCATAAAGAAGATCCGAGGAACACTGCAGCATGACGACACGGGTTTCTGGCCCCATCAGTGGACGTGCACCGAGACAGGAAACCGTGGCGAAGGGCTCGACTTAAGGAAACGATCATTTGTTCCCTTCGGGAAATGTTTACTGTGAGAGTCCTTTGACGCTTCCAAGTGAAGAGGTCATGCAGGCAGATGGGATGTACCTATTTAGGGACCAGAGGGAAGTTCTGGGCAGGGGATAGTTATATGCAGGGCTCCCGTGCATGGGTGGTCATTGAAGTCATGGCTAGGGGTGAGGTCGGTGAGGGACTGAGCGAGGGGAGAAAAATGCAGGACCAAGCCTAAATGAAGTTGGCAATTGTGGCTATAACAAATCCCCACAGATAGAATGTCTAAACACACACACACACACACACACACTATCTTACAGGACTGGAGAGGAGAAACAGGGCGATGTCTGACAGACTAGAAGGAGGATGTCAAGAGGGCTGTGTTCCTTCTGAAGAGTCTAGGGAAAAACCTGTCCCTTGGCCCAGCTCGCGTCTGGAGGGCCTCTGCCTGGCCCAACTTGTGGCCCTTCTAAGCAGCAGCATCTTTCTGCAATCTCCTTCTTTGACTCTGGACCTCTCTCTCGCTCTCTCTCTGAAGATCCCGTGATCACTTTCAGGCCACTGGGGTAACCCAGGAGAATTCCCCAACTCAAGATCCTTTACCAGACCATCCTGGGAAAGCTCCGCTTGCCGTGAAGGGCAGCGTACGCACAGGTTCCAGGGTTTAGGATGTGAACATTTAGGGCAGCATTACAGAGTCTACCACAGACTTCCACTGGGAAGGCTCCCCTGATGAGAACGAAGGTGCAAAGGTAATGAGAAGTAGAGAGAAAACATGAGAAAATCCAGTAAGGAGGTGGGTGGAGTGCTACTGAGACCCAGGCTAATCTCTGTGGAGATGATAGCTAGCTAGTTAGAAGATAGATAGATAGATAGATAGATAGATAGATAGATAGATAGATAGATAGATAGATAATTAAAATGATATCACTTAGTAAAAAACAGTGGGATAATTTATTAAAACAAACCACACACACATTTCAGCCAATACAAGTCATTGGAAAAATACACACATAACAAATTGTGGGAGTATAATGCAGAAAAACTTACTCCGTTACTGCGGTAGTTACATGATCTGGGGACAATTTGGGATTTGATAGGATTAAGAGTGAAGGGGGGGGCTGAGCCCCGGTGGCGTGGTGGTCGTGCGCAGGACTGCGGCCCACTGGGACGGAGGTTCAATTCCAGCAGTGGGGCTGGGCCTCCTACTCCCACCGCCAGAGGGCAGTGATGCCCAAAAAAACCCGAAAAAAACAAAAACAAGAGTGAAGGGGTGGAGTCTAGTCTGTCAATCAGATCATAGCCAATGAAGCCTCTGTGTGGGCGTGGCATTCTGAGAATTCTGGGAACTCCTGTGTTTTTTTCCTCCTTGAAGGCAGGAGACACACTGTCTTGGCTCACTCTTTCAGAGAGAGACTCACTACTGTTAAAGCTGATTCCCTGTGAGACATCCTAAGGAGAAGCTACATGGACCTATCCTGACGCAGCCCTGGGAGCTGGAGAAGCCACACGGCCCTGCGAGTGCTGAAATGCTTATAATGCCACTGGAACCAAAGACTTTCTACCCATTGACCTGTGACTATCCTGCATTCGGTGCATGTGTTTCATGAGTCTGAAGAGGACTTTATAAATTGCTATAGGACATAAAGACTACTATCGGATTTAGGGGCTTGGATTGGACTGGGTTGAGATATTTTATTAACGTACAGTTACCCTTTACATAAAACTCACTTTTATGTACCTATGAGTTTCTATGAATTTGTTTCTCTAGTCTACCAGACTAACAGTTACTATATACAAGACACCTGTGTTGCTGGAATTTTAAATATGAAGCTGCGTCCACACAACAGTACAGAGGGCTCAGGTCAACTCACTTCCGTGGAACGGTTAATATGCTGGAAGTCCCCTGCCATCCTCACCAACATCGCCAGGCCGGAGCCTACTGCTGCTGTCGCTGTGTCCGTCCATCTGCACTACAGACCCTCTAAGAAGCATGATGCCGGCTGAGCCCCGGTGGCGCAGTGGTTGTGCGCGGGACTGCGGCCCACGGGGATGGAGGTTCAATTCCAGCAGTGGGGCTGGGCCTCCTACTCCCACCACCGAGAGCAGTGATGCCAAAAAAAAAAAGAAGAAGAAGCATGATGCCCTTCTCCAAGGATGGACTGCTCGCCCCCACCTGATAACATGTCTAAAGTCTTGCTCTCCTTCCCAGGAGCATTCTGGTTGTACTTCGTCCAAGATCAATTTGTTTGCTTTCCAGCCAGTCCGTAAGAATACTTACTACTTTTTGTCAGCACCATTATTCAAGTACATCCATTCTTCCTCGATCTCTGGCTTCTGCCATTCGTATCTGGCCATGGAACACGCGATGGTGGAACATTTGAACAAGTCGCCCAAAACCACACGGATCTTACCCAGGATGACAGAAGCATCTGAAGCATCTGGGGGCTGGGTGGGGGAGGTCAATCAATAACAGAAGCTCTCAAGAGACTGAGTCAGAAACATAGCCAAAGGGAAATGGGCAGTAAGGAAGACACTATCCCCTGGCTCCGGCATCACCAAGGTGTTGGCTGAGCTGTCTTCTCATCTGACGGCTCGACTCGGGGAGAATCTGCCCCCAAGCTCACTCCGATTGTGGTGTGGGCACACAGAATTTCTGGCAGCCACAGCGCTGTGGTTCCTGGCTTCCTGTTGGCTGTCTGCGAGAGGCTGTGCTCACAGTACTTAACCAGGTGGGCATTCCCAGGATGGCCACTTATTTCAGCAAGGTCAGCAAGAAGACTACTAGAAAGAGGTCGTTGCAAAATGAACATTTCTTTACTGATAGTTAACTAGAATAAAATATAAAAAGTATCAAGATAAAGTGTTAGTGCCATCTTGTTGTCAGAGAAAGCCACAAACAAGTTACCAAGAAGACACTCTGAGATGATTCTAAAATAGATTAGTTATATAATGTCAAAATTATCCTACTTAAACTATACATTTATTTTATTTTTTAAACTATATATTTATTAAAGGGCATCAATCATTCACTCTGTTTAGTGTAAGTGGAATTTTATATAACATAGCCTAGCCCTGGCTGGGACATCCCATCACCTTTGTCACGTTCAGTTAATCAAAACGAGTCACAGGTCCCAGCCACACTCAAGTGGAAGGCCAAGGCGGGAGCACCAGGAGACAAAGGGCATCAGTCTTCTACAGCAGGGGAGAGGAGCTGGGTGCTTTGGGGGAGGAAGCATTGTATTGCCAACCGAAATGTCGGCAGTTTGAATCCACCAGCTACTCCAGGAGCAGGAGCAAGGTGAGACAGCCTCCTTCCGTAGGACACCTTTCCAGCCTGGAAACCCCTGGAGCCGCTCCGCTCTGCCAAGAGGGTCACGAAGAGCTGGGATGGCCTCTGCTGCAGTAGGGTTTGGATCCTGGGTTATGGAAAAGCATGGTGAGAAGAGGCGAGAGTAGAGGACATAGTCAGTGGTTAGAGGCCGAGATATCAGGAAATGCTGGGCTTGAGGGCGAGGGTCTAACAGACGACGGAGGGCTGGCAGGGAGAGGGACTTCAGCTAATGAAAACCAAGTTCTGGCCTTTCTCGGCCATGTGGTGTGGTTATCAGGTACCATTGAGTAGGTCCCAGTCCATAGCAACCCCAAGAACAGAAGAAGGAAACACTGCCTGGAAAAAAAAAAAAAGTATTGCTATGTGTGTTTGGCGGGGCTGTCTAGAGAAACAAAACCAGGATACTTATGATTTTATGAAAACAGGTGCCTGAGACACATAGTGAGAAACAGGCTTGCAGACACGTGATGAAAACATGTGTATACACACACACACACACACACACAAAGGGCTTATACAGTGAGAAGGAATATACAGGGGTACAGAGGGCTCCGTTCATCAGTACAGAGGGTTCAGTACAATTCACTTTCACTTTCACAGTTAATGTACTGGAAGTCCTTCGACCCATGTGGTCTGCTGGATCCCAGGTCAAGGAAGCAGACAGCAGAGTCCTCCCTCAGGCAAGACAGGCAGAGTCTGACGACAGGCAGCCGGCAGCAGGGTGGGTCCGCAACAGCCAGGAGCTCAGGAGCTTAGCGAACAGGCCAGGATAGGATATCGAACTCAAGTAATGCATGGCGACAGGATCCAGCCCCCAGCTCAAGGGATGTGTGCACCAGCAGCACAGCAAAGCAGGTCTTGAAGGTGCCTCAAACGCTAGCAACACGAGCCACAGGGTGGCTGGACCCGCAGGTGGTGTAGCTCACAGGTTGAAGCGGAGAACTCGCGGAGGCGGGTCTTGCAGAGCCACTTATCTCTGTGCCCTCCCATCACACTGTGACCTGACAAATCCCACAGGTCTCTTTGACCAGGTTGACACAAATAACCCTATCAGGCTATGCTTGAGCCAATAGTTGCAACCATGGTGCCATATGTACCATGAGAAGCAAATGTTGGCCGATGCAAGGTTTCAGATAGCTTAGACACTTTTTTGAGTGTATACTGACCGTGTTTCCTCCACAAGCGCAGGGCCTTCTAAGAAAACAGGTGCCTGAGACACATAGTGAGAGACAGGCTTGCAGACACGTGATGAAAACATGTGAGAAACAAAATGGCCCCACCCCCCACCTCTGGTTGAGAGTCCGAAGGCTGGAGGCTGCTCGGGGAGGGAGGAAGGAGCCGAGGCTGGAGGCTGACACCGACAGGAATCCAGCCTGGTGAATTCGTCCACCAATGAAATGAAATCGTGGGGCTTGATAAAACACAGAAGGTTAGTGAAGCGAAAAGGGCACCCTTGGCGGCTGTGGCCGGGAGCCTGGGACTCTCAGATATATGCCCACTTTAGAAATAGAAACGTTCGGGGCTGAGCCCCGGTGGCGTAAGGGGTTGAATGCGGGACTGCGGCCCGTGGGCCTGGCGGTTCAAATCCAGCGGCAGCTCTCAGGAGCAGCACTGGGTAGCGCCCACGCCCACCAGGGGCAGTGAGGCCCACACACACAAAAAAAATTTAGGGCTGAGCCCCGGTGGCGTAGTGGTTGTGTGCGGGACTGCGGCCCCCTGGGATGGAGGTTCGATTCCAGCTCCATGGAGCAAAGGCTGGGCCTCCTACTCCCACCACCTGAGGGCAATGATGCCCCCCCCCCAAAAAAAAAAAAAGAAATAGAAAAGTTCTTTAATATTATAATGGAAAGATACAGAGCATGGTGTATTACGTTGACTAGAGAAGCTGGTAGTTAAAAGGCAGAAAGTAAAATATTCTATCATCAAATATAAATTCTCCAGGCGAGCTGGAGTTAAATTGGACACTGGTGTGTGAACTCATTTTCCCGCTCGCTCCCTCTCCCGCAGTGGAGAGGCCGGCCTCAGACTCCCAGAAGGATAATCGGATCCACACTGGGAAACCCGGGTATTAGTGGCTAATACCATTCACCCCTTCAAGAAACCCAGGCTCCTTGGAGAGAAGACAGAAGTGTGTGTGTGGGG
>PVJH01044168.1:0-13156 GCA_004026705.1 Nesogale talazaci | reverse complement strand
AGGAGGCCCAGCCCCATCGCTGGAATTGAACCTCCGTCCCAGTGGGCCGCAGTCCTGTGCACAACCACTACGCCACAGGGGCTCAGCCCTCTTAAACATCTTTCAAAGGAGCATCTCATTCTTTTGGGAAGGCAGATCCATCTTATATCTTAATTCAGATCTTTGATGTAAATGTGGTTTCTTTTGTTAGCTCCCAACAATTTCTCTCAACCATACCCCTTAATTATCATTAACCAAATAAATAAGAAATTGTACAAATAGAAACCCTCTGTAAACTTGGACTTTATTTCTTCAGAGGTTGAACATCTTGAATGAATTAATTACAAAGCATTTATGAGTGTGTTTGTAGAATGGTTTTTACTGGTACTTTTTGAAATAAAATGTCCAGATTTCCAACACAAATTTGCATAGTGTTATGTTTATTCTAGTGGTTACTCTGTCTCCCATCCACATCTTCCATCTAATTCCTTAAAGCCTCCAGGTTGCCAAGGGAACCTGGGACTGGCCAAAGAAACTAGGAGCAAATCAAATATAACTATCTCTAAAACCAGTGGTTTTTAAATGGATCCTGGGTTGGCCATTTACCCAAGGACTTGTTTAAAGTGCAGGTGCGAGTCAGCCCTCAAGATACAGACACTGCAGTAAAGGAACCCTTTAAGCAATCCCTGCTTTTATGGAGCTATGAATTTACAGGGAAGGGGGTAGGAGAATGGGGATATTTTAAGCTGCACACTGAAAAATTGCGTCACCTCTGGGATTTGGTAATCCATTGCTTTTTTGCTGAAGAGGAAGACTGCTTGACTAAAGGTAACTTGATTACAGGAGATGGGAGGAAGGAAGGAAGTGCAGATAACCTGGTTGAGTTGAAGTATATTGGGGCTAAATAGCAAATTCTTTGTCACGTTATCTTGCCACATAAATTTCAAGGTTAGGTGTTTTATGACTTTATAGGTTTTAATACTTTTTTTATGTGTGTGTAGGCATCACTGTTCTCCTGCGGTAGGAGTAGGAGGCCCAGCCCCACTGCTGGAATTGAACCTCCGTCCCAGTGGGCCGCAGTCCCGCGCACAACCCCTACGCCACCGGGGCTCAGCCCGGTTTTAATACTTTTTCATGTACTTCACTTGGTCAACATTTTTTTTTAAACACTTGACAATTGATAAACAAGTGGGGGAAAGACTTGAGCAAAAATTCTGAAACTCAGATTTTACTCTAGTCCAACAACAAAGAACTGTCAGGTGAACAAAAGCGTTATGGGATATTTAACTGATGTAAAAAACAGCAACTTAGCAAAGCTCATCTAGCTAATGAAGCACATTTTAAGGCATTCAAAAAAAGGCATAACTTTTGTTAGTACAATGCTATTGTATGGTCAAGGATTCTAACATCCTAAAACTCAGCAGCCGCATTCCTAGAAATACCTGTGTGCAGACAGAAACGGGTATTAAAAACATCTTGCTTTAAGAAATGTATGTCACTTTTCATGAGAGGAATAGTATGGCAGGTTACATGTCTTTTATCCCAAAAGTCTCAAGTGTCCACCAAATGGTCAATTTTAGCAAACAGCTGTCATTTTGGAAAAGATCCAAGACTTGCCACCTACGGGTCCCATCTACGGTCCATACTATGAGTTGTGTACCTCCAGAAAGCATGAGCTGCAATGTGCATGACTCAGCCCACAGGAGAGTTTGAAAACATCTAACTAGAAAAAGTGGCGCATTAAAGACAAGAGCTCAATAAGATTTTTTTTTTTTAATGCTTTAAGTTTAGGTCAGAATTACAGTGGCCATTATGTCTCACCAGATGTGTTTGTTGCGGGAGGGGGGTTAGAAAAACACCATTGTTATCCCCTGATACCCTTTTAGTCACTTTACATCTATGTGCAGGGATTGGGGGGGCATCACTGCCCTCTGGTGGGAGTAGGAGGCCCAGCCTTGCTCCTAGAGAGCTGCTGCTGGACTTGAGCCACCAACCCAGTGGGCCGCAGTCCTGCACACAACCACTACATCACTGGGGTTCAGTCCTGTGTGCAGGTTTTTAAGTTCCCTCTGCATGTTTGGTTCACCATAACTGTTAAGTGTCACATAAATAAATCAGAAATGTTAGCCTGCTTAATTTTTCACTTGGGTGGGCCTCCTGATGACCTTTGTCCACAGAATACCTCTTCCTAAAGCAACATGGACCAGAAAATGAGTTGAACATCATGATGACTTGGACATCATTTAAGATGCTTGTGCTAGGTCGTTCCCAAGTGCACACCCTGCACCACGTATGGGCTCCTGACACCCCGAAAGGAGTCAATCCAGGTTTGTGGTTACAGCATCTATGGGTACCACAGGGATTTTTACAGAACCTTTCCAACACGCCTGAAGCCACTGACCAAGAAGAAATGTTCTGGGTGCTTAACTTTCGTGGCCATGTGTGGACGCCCAAGGGAAAGTGGTTCAAGCCTATCAGGGAAAAAAATCTCAACCCAAACTCCCAAGTCAGTTCGCACGCATCCCAAAGTCAGCCCTTAAAGCCCGCAGGTGGCTTCTCAGAACGCTGAGGCTTTCTCCCACAAAGATGTGCACCCTCGCAAAGCCTCAGCCGGTCCATTCTGTCCTATGGCCCCGCGGGCAGTCGGATGGGTTCATACTGCCTGCGAAACATGTCCTGACTTGACACAACGGGAGTCCCCTTGCCAACCGTTTCGTCCTGACGAAGCGGCTCCCTTGCAGGGCGGTGTCGCGTGGGGTGTCAGTTTGCCCTCGTGAACTTGCCGGGGTGGTCCGCAGCTCAGCTCTCCCTCTGGGTGGCCAGGCCGCCGGCCGGCGAGCGCCGGAGCCAGGCTCCCCTCCGGGCCTGCGCGCTGACGGGCGTGGCCCGGGCCGCTTCCGGCGTCAGGGAGCGTCGCGCGGCGGGCGGCTTCCGGCCGAGAGCCAGGCGCTGAAGAGCGCGAGGCGCCGGCCGCGAAGCCGCCGCCTTCCCCGCGCTGGTCGCCAGGCGTCCATCGGAGCCCGTCTGAGTCGGCACGGGCGGTCCGCTGGCTCACGGACTACGGAACCGCTTCGCCAGTCACAAAGCGGCGCGGTCTCGCGCGCGCCATCTTCGAGGAGCCGGAGAAACGCACTTCCTCCGCGCGGAGCCCCGGCGGCGGCGTAGGGCGCGCCCCGCGGCGGCTCCACGTCCGCCCCGCGCTTCGCGGGGCCGAGGGCCCTGGGGTTTTCGGTGTTCCAGGGCTCGTTCTCTTCCGTCATTTCACTCCGTCCCTCCCGCTCTCGTCCCCTCGAAAGAAGGCCGCACGCGCCCACGGTGGGCTTTGCCGGCCGTGACGCAGTCCGCTTGGGCTCCGGGCCTGCAGCAGACGCCATCTTCCGGAAATGCTGGCGCGGCCCGCCGGCCCATTGTCCTGGGCCGGGAGGAAAGGCGCGTTGACCGCAGGCTCCATAGTGGTGCCAGCCTGCCCGTGACCTCCGACTGCCGTTTCTCAGCCGTCTGCCGCGGGTGGGCCGATCCAGCCCCTGGGCCCGCCAGGCTTGCTGCCGGGCGGAATTGGCTCCCGGCCCAGGGCCTTGGCGACTGTATGAGTATTTTTAGGAGGAGCACAAGCCGTGATTTGGTGTGACGGTAACCTCATCATATTTTGATTTTATATGGCCTTACAGCAAAGCACAAATCGGGTCTGAGGGGAAAAGAAAACTCGAGAGAGACTCTTGATTCTCCCACCTCCCTTGTAGTTCTAATTAACTATTGTCAGGGCTTTGTGATTTATAAGGGGATGATTAAAGATGTTTAACACTACAGTAGAATACACTCTTCCAGAGAAAGTGGACAGACTCCAAACTTGTAACTCATCTGCTGAATCTTGAGCTATTGAGGGATTCTAAAAAAACTTTACCTACCAAACTAAGTAGTTAACTTGAGAATTCGTTGCTTTCTGTATTCCCCACCAGGGTCTCATTTGGGGGCCATTTGGACACTTGGTGGCAATAACATTGGATGATAAAATTAATCCGCAGTGAGAGTTATCTGATTCCAGTATCAAGTGAAAGTGCCCAATGCATGTTTGGTAAAATTAAGATTGCTACCCCCAAGGCCACCCATTCAAACCCATCAGCCCTTTGCAGAAGGTTGAGGTTATCTGCACTCATAAAGATGTATAGCTTTAGGGCTGAGCCTCGCTGGCGTAGTGGCTGTGCACGGGACTGCGGCCCACTGGGACGGAGGTTCAATCCCAGCAGTGGGGCTGGGCCTCCTACTCCCACCACCGGAGAGCAGTGATGCCCCCCCCCCCCAAAAAAAAAAAAGATGTATAGCTTCAGAAACCTTTGAGTCACAATCGTCTTCAATGGTAATGTCATTCGAAGACCTTAGAAAACAAAACACAAATGCAGTGCCATCGAGTGACCCTAAAGGGCTGGGTAGAACTGCCCCTGTGGATTTCTGAAACTGACTCATAGGAGCAGAAAGCCCCGAGGTCTTTCTCTCGACTCCTACGCCAATCTCACTGCCCTGGAGCCTTTCTCCAGGGAGATGAAGATACCTGACTGCCGTGTTCCTGGGAGCCCATCATACCCACTACACCGCAGGACCAGCTGGTGGTTCTAACTGACCTTGTGGTTAACCGTCCATGGAATAACCCACTGACCACCAGTCTCCTCTCCTGCTAGTAAAAGAGCTAGAAGTGCTGCATTCTGTAGAACACGTGACCCATTTTTCAAGATTGAAGTGGAAAAAATGTACATGAAGTTTAGCAAAGTCTATAACTAATGACTATAGTGATAGAAATCAGAAGGGCAGTTAAGCTCAGAGAAAGCATGGACCGGGAAAGGAGCAAAACCATGCAAAAATTCACCCAGCATAGATTAACATACACCCATGTTCACACTGAAAAAATGAAACTGAAAAAATCTGATGGCACAGAACAGCAACAAAATGCTCTATTACAATGACATATTCTTTTTAACAATAAAAAAATGAAAGCCTGCAAGTTATTTCATAAATTATCTTGGTGATGTCCCGCAGCAGCTCTCCAGGAGCAAGGCTGGGCTTCTTACTTCCACCAGGGCAGTGATGCCACACCCACACACACACGTATCAGGAATAAAAATACCAGTTAAAGAGCTGGAGTTGCTTCTAAAAGTACCTAGGGAGTACTGCTGGAGGTTGATGGCAGCTTGTTCCATTTCATTTTAAGTTCTCCCTTGTGGAGTCTTCCTCTATCTTACAGTGTGCTTGTTTTTTGGGGCTAAAAGAAACTTAAAAGAGAAAGTGAAGAAAATGTTTAAAATTTTATTGTCATCTAGATTACCCTCACCTTTGCCTTTCCTACTTATCAGACAGGAGAATAAATTAACCTTGTAGTTGAAAGGCACTCAGTATCAAGAAACAAAATCCTGAGTTGTGTTTTTGGAGATAGAAACACAAATGATCAAATTATGAATCTCAGTGATACCTCTTTTGGAGAGGACCAATTTCGACTTGATTCCATTACTGATTCTTTACTTTGTAGCACTTTCGGACCTGCCATTAGCCAAACAGTTTCAAAATCACAACTTGTGCGTATTGGCGCCCTCTAGTGCACTATTTTTAAATGACAAACTTTTGACTGTTAACTCAGAGGAGGGAAGTGGGTAAATTCAAGTCTCTCTTCACCGTGTGATCCCAGCTACTTTGCTGACATCCAAAGACACTTAACTCTCACACAAATCTGTGACCCTAGATATTAATGTTCTCTGTAAAATGAGTACAGTACTCAGGGACTGTATGGGGTTCTTGTGAGGAATAAAATGTGACATGGTTGCTCAATTAACACTAGCTGTATTTCACATTAGGGCAGTGGTGGTTCTGTGGGACATTTCTCACCCCCCAAAAAGGAGGCTCAGATTCGCTTACCATCCAGCACCCCTCGTGTTCAGCCACCTCCCTTCTGTTGTGGGAGGCTTGCTTGTTGCTATGACGCTGAACAGAATTTCCAGACGAAGATGAATGAGGAAGAAAGGCTTAGTGGTATACTTCTGAAAACCAACCAGTGAAAACCTAACTGGTCGTCAAGGTCGTGTCCAAGGGACCAAGTGTCCTTTTAGTGCATGGTGTCATTTGGAGTGGGGCCTGACTTGATAGTCCCTAACAACAAATTTTCTATGTGACTAAACAAATTTTATATATGACTAAATTCAGTCAAGATTGAACATGACTGAAGAGATTAGTCCATCTTGATATGTCAGTCTGATATGAAGAACATTAAACAAGTAGCTCCCAAAATAAAAGTGTAGGTATAAAAACACAAAAGCAAAACAAACAAAAAAAAAGGGCTGAGCCCCGGTGGCATAGTGGTTTGCGCAGGACTGCAGCCCACAGGGTTGGAGGTTCAAATCCAGCAGCAAGCTGGGCCTCCTGCTCCCACCACCAGAGGGCAGTGATGCCCCCAAAACAAAAGCAAAACAAAACTGCAGGTATAATTCTAATCTTTTGTGTCATTTTACTGAGTCAATCCATGCCAGTTGAGGTCTGGGAGCATGTTAAATTTCATTACTTTTAATACTATGTATAATTGCACACCCCAAAGAAAGATTACTCTTTCACGATCAATGTTCCAACACATTGGTTATATGGTAGATCTTAGAAAACCTAAGGGGAGATGTGGGCTAATTGAATGGGACAATAGTTGGTAGAACAAGTTTGGGATTTGTATACAACCTTCTATTTTATATATGTATATATATATATTTCTGCATTTTAAATTTTATACTTTTATTAGGGGCTCTTTCAACTCATCACAATCTGTATGTCAAGCACATGTGCACATAGCTGCTATCATCATTTTCAATGCATTCTCTTCCCACTTGAGCCCCTGATATCAGCTCCCCCTTTCTTTTTCCTCCCTCCTTCAACCTTCTATAAGCCAGTGTTTCAAATTCCACTTTATGGGTTAGTATACTGTCTGAAAGATGTTGGGGGCTGTCAACAGTGCTTTGTTACCAGAGGACAAATGTGGAAGCTGTATGATTGCCTCTCTAGAACCCGTGTGAATCTTGATTTATAAATCAAGAATAGTAGGGCAGTGTGGTGAAGCACTTAATGTAGTTCTTCTAGCCATGCATGGTCTTGTATGCCTACAAAATGACCAGGTGGGATTATGCACATGAGGTGCTGTGGCCTACCAAGGGGCTTAGAAAAAAAACTCAAACTCCCTACCATCCAGCTCATGATACTCAAGAGAGTCCCATGGGGATTAGAAAGGCTGCTAATAATGCAAATAAGGTGTACAGAACCCTAATTGGTCAGTTTTGCTATGTTACGAGGCTCCAAGTGAATCATCCCAGAGGCGGAAAAGGGGTACCTCGTGACTGTAAAGGAAGATGAACCAGGAGTGGTCTACACGCGTGGACCCAGAGTCCCTGCTCTGAGAAAACAAGACAGAAGACAGTGTACAATGTGGGAAGTGGTAGCAGCAAAACCAGCAGATGAGCAGGAAATGGTGTGGGGGGCTTCCCAGCCCATGGAGTCTGGCAGCTGCAATGAGTAGGCCAACACATGGAAGCAGAGAGCCAAGAATCTTCTGCAGGAAGCTTGCAGGCAGGGTGCAGTGCTTTCAGACACTTATTGGTCAGGCTCCCCAGGGTCCTCAAACTACCGCCCATGCGGCCTGCCAAGGACATTTATCTGGCCTGTTGGGTATCTCTGCTGCCGCTGCTGTCCTGTTTAACAGCCGACTCATTATGGGCCTGCAGTGAATTTGTTCATAGTTATTGTTTGTTTGTTTGTTTTTGTTGTTGTTTTGCATCACTGCCCTCTGGTGGTCGTGGGGGCTACCCAGCCTTGCTCCTGTAAGCTGCTGCTGGATTTGAACTGCCAAGCCCAAGCCGTGGGCTGCAGTCCCGCACTCAACCACTACACCACCAGGGCTCAGTCCTGTTTTTGTTTTTTTAACTATAGTCTAGCCCTCCAATGATCTGAGGGACAGTGAACTGGTCCCCCTTTTAAAAAGATTGAGGACCCCTGAGACTCTCAGACCAATAGAACTTGGCACCTTCAGACCAAGGCTCACTGGCAGAATAGAGTAGCTCCAGGCACATATTGGTGGAGCTAAAGAATTTGTTAATACTTGTCCACACAGGACTGAGACCAAGCCAAGGACAGAAGGGGCTAAGAGAAGAGTCCTGCCCTCAACAAACTGAGAGGAGGTCTGTGCTTACGGGACTGTTAAGAGCTGAGAGAAATGCCCTGCATGAAAGAAGGGAGACTTTGCTCACATGCTTCTTGGTCCTGATCTCCAGTTTTTTTGTTTTGTTTGTTTTGTTTTTGTGGGCATCACTGCCTCTGGTGGTCGTGGGCGCTACCCAGCCACTGCTGGATTTGAACCACCAAGCCCGCGGGCTGCAGTTCCGCACTCAACCACTTAACGCCACCGGGGCTCAGCCCCCCTGATCTCCAGTTTTAATGAACTACGTAACTGCATAACTATGAGGGTGGTTTGTGAGTTCTGTGTGTCCACAATAACATACTATCAAACCCTGCAGAAACGGACAGTGCTACTGGAAGTATGGCTAGTTTCAAAAGTCATTAAAAGGTTGGAGGTATATTCGACCTCCACCTCACAGGGGTCTACATTGGGCTGGCCTCCCCCTGGAGAAGGTAGATGAGAAGGTCTCCATCCTTTATTTGCAAGTGAGTCCTGGAAGGCCGCCCTCATCTCCTTCATTCATTTCCAGTATTGAGTGGGCTGTGCAGCTGAAAGGGGTTTCCTTCTGCTCAGTTCAGGAGATACCTTCTCTCCCCAGATCTGCCAAAGACCCTTCTCCATTGATGGATGTAGACTTCGGTGACTAACACCACTACCTTCTGGGCTCCAAGTAAATCTGCTTTCTGAAGAAGGTGCTGCTGGATGACGTGGCTCCGACGACGTGGTTGGTCCTGAATCGAATGCCCCATGCTTATGTCCCCTCTGGCTAGGTCTTAGACATTTCACAGCGTTTTTGTTTCCTTCCATCACTCAGGAGTAATTTCATTGTCCGCCATCTGTAGATCCCCTGTTAATGCTTGGACATTGCACGAAGCATTTTACTTATGCCCTCATAAGTAAACTTCAAAATCTTTATGACAAAATCCCATTATCTTTTCATCCCATTTTTCTACAAGTTATTTGAAACCCCTTCCTCCATTATTTCTGCTTTCCACAGCCCTGGTCCAGTAAGAGAGAGGGTTGCATTCCCACTTTCCCCAAGAGGAAACTGCACCAGGTCACACAGATAGTAGGTGACCCAGCCTGATGTCTAACCTCCGCCAACTGCCTCCAGAGCCCCCTAGGCTGCTGCATCATGCAAAAGACCTTCCACCTGGAGAAGTCTGAATTCTGTCGTCGTCTTCAGGAGTGTGAAGAGAATCTGGCTGCTCATTTCAGACTCTAAGCCATCATCAGTTCTGAGGATTCTTCATTTTCAAGAGAGCTCACCACTCTAGCCCAAGCTTCAAGCTGGTCATTTGAACTGTGACGGCTCACAGGGTCTGGGCATCTCAGTTTTCCAAATGTTGGCCCACGAGGCTTCTCATTTTCTCTTCCCCCCAAACATCCAGCATCTGCCATCAATTGAGCCTCCAAGCCGGGAAAGCAAGTTCTTTTCTGGCAGAAGATTGCAGCTGCTATTATTTACCCCTCAGGGGATAAACTACAAATCCTGAGGTTTACTACTGGGAACTCCGAGATCTGGCTGGACAAGCACATAAAAGCCATCTTGACTGGGGGAGCTGGACTCACACGCTGCCCATTCTGGTCATGAGCTGTGCCCCAGAACCAAAGGCACCGTCTTCCACATTCAGCAAAGCCACATTCAGCAGGCCAGCTCAGCCTTGCCAAGCAGGTGGTGCCTTTTCATTGTTTTTCTCTCCAACTCTCCCTTCCTGCCACCCCTCCCCAGCTTTCTCTTGTCCTTAAAAACTTCCTCCTGGTTTATACCTCAACCTCTTTGTAGAATCCCAGGGAAAGCCAAGGGTTGCCCGGTGGAGAATAATAAACCAAAGCCTCAGGGGGTAGGAGAAGGGGGGAGGGGACGCTTCTACAATTTGAAAACAAGTAAGTCTCTTTGGTTCCAGTGGGGATTTTGTTGTTTTAAAAGGACTGCTGCTCCAGCAGAGCATTTGATTTGGAGCTAAGATTTCTCAAGCTTTTAGAAAGAGCAGGAACCAGGCAGAGATGCCCCTGTGTGCCGTTCCCACAAAGGAGCCAGGCAGGTGTGGGCTTCCTGAGAAATCCTATTGTGTAAGCAAGCTCCGTTTTTCCTTTGGCAAAACAGGTGTCAAATTTGAAAAGCAGCTTACAGTGCACTGTCCTTTTCTCAAAACGACAGGAGGCATGAGATTTGAGAGCTCGAGGGAGCATTTCAGAAAAATGACATCTTGTCATCTCTCCACTGTTTGCGGAGGGGATCCGGAGGCTTCCATTGGGAACCCAAGGCCACGATCTGTTAACGGTTGACCTGATGAGGTATTTCGTAATGAATTGGAGGCACGGCATGGGGGCTAGGCATGAAGCTCTTGGTTGCTAGCTGAGAGAGGGGTGTTCCTAACCCACCAGCCACTCTGTGGGAAGAAAGAGTGACAGTGTGCCTTTCTGCCTTGGAAATGCCCCAGGGCAACTCCGCCCTGTTCTGTAGGGCACAGAGCGATCAGTTGAAACCCGGACCAAACTCCCTGCCAGCGCGTCATTTCCCTCTCCTTGCAATCCTGTAGCTATAGAGATCACAGTGCTGAACTGCCCCTGTGAGTGTCCTAGACTAACTTAAAAAACAAAACAAAACACATTTTTTAAATTAAAAGGTAATGTTATCGGGGGCTCTTACAGCCCATAACAACCCATACATCCATTGTAGCCAGCATATTTGTACCTGTGTCGCCATCACTCTTTTTCTATACTTTGGCTTTCCATTGAGCCTGGTTTTAAAAACTGCTGACCTTCTGGTAGCGCCAACAGGTAACCACCAGGGCTCCAGTGTGTGTTTAGTAATTACCTTTTTAATATGGGTGTGTCTGTGCTTCTGAGAATTTACAACTGTTGACAGAATAACAAAGCGAGTCCATCAGGATGCTGAAGGAGCTTTTCCTGGCTCTTTGACCACTCTGCTAGGGAGGGCTGGGAACCAGATGAGCTTGCTGAAGAAGGTTTAAACCCTGTTGCTGCTGCTGCTGCTGCTGCCACTGCTTGGCAACTCTTTAGCGTCCTCACTGGGAAAAAAGGGACAATTCCACAAGGTAGAGTATCTCTTGCCGGTAGACGTTGGGAGAGAATTCTCAAAACCATCATTCCATCAGGCATTATTTTTAATCTTTAAGTAGCCTGGGCGAGTTGGAAACTTCCAAAAGCAGTCTAGAACTGTGGATTACTTGGGTTGGAGGCCTTCTAACCCCTTAAATGATGCCAGGGGGGCTCAGAACAACCCAGGAAGGCGAGGCAGACTGGTATGTCTAACTGCCATCCCCAGCAAGACTAAAGCCCCGGCTCAAAAAAAGAAGCACCCAAAAGCTCACAAATGCTGCTCCCGAGTTTATCCTAAGCTATCCTAAACACCCTGGGCGCTAGTACTTGAAACACTTTTAGTTTTCAGTAATTCCTTCCAACATGTACTAAGTGTGAATACGAAGCATGGCCTTGAAGCTGGGTGGCAAGAAGTTTCATTGTAGGCCAGTGGTTCTCAACCTTCCTAATGCTACGACCCTCTAATACAGTTCCTCAGGTGTGGTGACCTTCCAACCGTAAAGTTATGTTCGTTGCCACTTTATGACTATAATTTTGATACTGTTATAAATAAACCCCCCCCCCCCAGAAGGGGTGGCAACCAGGACCTACAGGCTGAAAACTGCTGGGGTTGATGTAGGCGGTCCTTGTGCTACACACGGCACTTCACACTACGTGCGCAATTGTGTCTGTTGAGGGAAAGTGTTCTGAATCACGATGCCCCTCTCTGAAAAGGGAGAGGTGGGGAGGGCTGGAAATGAATGGCCCAAGCGAGACATAGTCTGTTTAAATCACTGGGTGGATTTCTGCCATGGTCTTCCCATCTCTGCTATGACAGATCCTAAATGAAGGACTCTTCATCACCAAGAATCTGGTGCTTGTGCCCTGAAACAAAAGACAGCTCAACTAACTAAACTTTTCCTCAAGAATCCTGTCTATTTGTATCTGGTATGACTTAGGATTCAGATTCACCTGTAACAGAAGTCTCATAATACAATGGGGGTTCTGCAGACTCGGGGCCCAATGTCCTTCTCATTTCGCTGACACCCTTAGTATATAGCTTCCATTTCAGAGTCCAAGACAGCTGCTCCCTATTCAACTCTACCTCAACCCTAGCAGAAAGACCATCACCTGGATGTGGAGGCATCACTTAGCGCATTCTGTGACCACACCCACTTCGAGGGAGGCTGGGAAGCTGCGGCTCACAAGGGCCTCATGTACAACGGGACAGAGCTCTGCCCTGGACTGCACCCACATCACGGATGTTCTGTTGGAGCCAATTCACTGTCATTGAGTTGATTCCAATTCCTAAGGACTCTATAGGACAGAGTGGTACTCCCTGTGGGTTTCCACGCCTGTAAGTCTTTACTGGAGTTGAAAGTTTTGTCTTTCTTCCTCAGAACAGTGAGTGGTTTCGAACTGCTGACCTTAGGGTTAGCAGCCCGATGGAAACCCCACTACACCCATAGCCCAGATGATAAATATTCATCATTTGGGCTGAAAGGTTAGAAAACACAAATCCATAAGAATCTAAGTATTGCTGTTATGAGGTACAAATGAATCGGTGCCAGCTTACGGAGAGCCTATGTCTGTGAGAACTGGGCCTTGCCTGCTTCTGCCCACCCCTCCTCCCCAGCCCTGCTGTGTGAGCACCCAGTATGGCAGCCCAGCACATGGAGGTGCTCCCTCTTGTGCCAAGTATATGCCTTGTGAGCCCTGTCCTTCGAAGGTATCTCAATTCCTTGTTGGCCCTCCTTTATTCATTATCCGGTTTTCGCATGCATGCCAAGTGGTTGAAAATACAATGGCTTGGACCAGGCCAGCCTTCATCCTCAAAATGACATCACTGCTATAAAGCACACCCCCCAAAACAAAGCAAAAAAAGCCCAAAACTTTTTTATTGTGAATTGAATGAAAATGTCCAGAGCAGCTCAGTAGTTTCAC
>PVJH01044166.1:0-13071 GCA_004026705.1 Nesogale talazaci | reverse complement strand
CATCCTACTTTTTCAGCCAGTCCTCCCTGATGGTGTAACACGCCCATGCATGATTCCGAGTACTGTCAGGGCGGGGGTGACTCAGGACTCGGTAGGTTCTGCAACTTTAAATCCTCATGCAGAATGGTCAACAGGGGTGAGTTCTTTGTAGGTCAGAGTGAGCCACCTCTGCTTGCTGGGCAAAACGCCCTCCCTGGTAACTAACAGCTGCCAGCATCCTGGATGGAGCCAGGTGCACAGAGGTGCCCACTGCAGTCCCAAAGGGGGCCAGTAGGGGGCACTCCCTCCACTCTGGGCGCCGTGTCCTCTGCAAGTTTGGGACAGGTGACAGGTGTGGAGCGATGAAGGCTGACACGAAGCAGCCTCTGCCCTGGAGTAGCAGGTGTCATGTCAGATGCAAGCACAAAACAGTTCCCAGCCATCCTCTGCCCCCTCCCCACCCAGAAGATGCCTCTCCCACAATCTTACACACACACACACACACACACACACACACACACACACACACCGTGCTTTCCTGCTGGTGCTTGGGTGGCCTCAATCTCGGATTCAGCTCCAACAGGCTGTGCGGGCTCCAGCCCCGCTCACTCTCTGCAGCCCTGCTGTGCCCCTGAGGGCCAGGGGAGTGCCGCATCCCTGGGCCAATGGTGAGCACAGCTCAGCTGCTAACCCAAAGGTTGCAGGTTCCAGTCCACCTGGAGCTCCTTGAGGAGCAAGGCCTCGGGACTTCCTGCAGGGAAATCAGCCACTGAAACCCTACGAGCACAATTCTTCCATGGCACACAGGAGGGCGCCCTGAGTCAGAGTGGTTGGGTGTGTTCAATGCCTGGCTCCTCATCTGGACCGGAGGCTCCTGGGTCTTCTTTCTCTCGGGATCTGCTTTGCTGGGCCCTGCTTGCGAACCGAGGGAGGCTGGACCCGGCCTGCTGGGTAAGGAGCTGGACAGTGGCTTCATGGAGGAGGTATAAAATTAGATGACCAGGTGGGCGTGGGGGCGTGGCAGACTGGGAATTGCCATCGCAGCAAACACAGGACTGTGTGGAGAGCCTGCCTTAATCGGTTTGGGGTCCAGCAAGCTGCCCAGGTTGACCCCAGCAGTGAGAGGCCAAGCTCGGAGGCCCGCAGCTGGCCCACCCGAGTGGGCACTTGGAGGGGTGAACAGGGGAAAGCGTTCCCAAGTCAGGGACAGGCCATCTCACCGTCAGGAGGAGGACAGAGCCGATCGGGTCAGGTAAGCCTCGCAAGAGGCACGGGGCATACAGGCCAGGGAGAAGTGACAGGTGGACAGCCCTCGACTTTCCTTTCCTTTGACCCCACAGTGCGGTGCTTTCATTCCTTGAATTTGTGGCCAGTCAAGCGGTTCCCCATATTGAAAAAAGGGAGCGGTCAGCGCAGTCCCGGACCCTCTTTACCCAGGGAGGTATCAGCCCGTCCACAGCCCCCCTGCAGCGTGCTGTTCCCACGGGGAGGGCCTTGCCTGGCTCCTCCAGGACTGCAGCTGTGGTCCCCCAGCCTCTCAGCCCTGCTAGCCCCCCCAAAGCAAACAACCTCATGGCCATGGAGTCAGTGCTGACCGTCGTGACCCTGGAGGGCGCTAGGATTGCCCCACGCCTTCCTGAGACTGGAGCTCTTTTTTTTTCTTAATTGCATAAGTGGGGATTTAATACCTATATCATTTCATTTTTGGGGGGGGATCACTACCCTCTGGTGGTCGTGGGCACTACCCAGCGCTGCTCCTGAGAGCCGCGGCTGGATTTGAACCTCCAAGCCTGTGGGCCGCAGTCCCGCACTCAACCACTTAACGCCACCGAGGCTCAGCCCTATCATTTCATTTTTTTAATTTGTTTTTGGGGCATCACTGCCCTCAGATGGTGGGAGTAGGAGGCCCAGCCTTTGCTCCGTGGAGCTGGAATTGAACCTCCATCCCAGTGGGCCGCAGTCCCGCACACAACCACTACACCACCGGGGCTCAGCCCCCTATCATTTCATTTTGTAATCACGTCGAGTAGAATGTACAATTGCTACTGCAGTGTCCAGACATTTTTTTTTTGGGGGGGGGCATCACTGCTCTCCGGTGGTGGGAGTAGGAGGCCCAGCCCCACTGCTGGAATCAAACCTCTGTCCCAGTGGGCCGCAGTCCCGCGCACAACCACTACGCCACCAGGGCTCAGCCCTAATGTCCAGACATTTGTGTTCTACGTGGACTCCTTGACGTCTTCTCCCTTTTACCGCCCCACCCCCACCACTATGGTAACCCCCTCTCCCCTCATTTTACTTGATGTCCCTATAGGTTCATCAGCTGTGGGCCTCATACCCAGAAAACAGCAAAACAAATAAGACGGCTTCAAGAGAGAGGCTTCCATGGACAGACCACCTCTGAGATACATTCTCTATGAACAACCAAAAAACCAAAGAGAACAACACACACCATTTGGAAATCAGATCAGGTCCAGCCTGCATCGGGGGGGGGGGGGGGGGGGGTGTCTCCTGACAGACAGTGTCTCTCTGACAGGCAGACTGCAGCTCTTCCCAGGAGTAGAAACCTCGAAGCAGCTGGTGGTTTCTATCTGCTGGCTTTGAGGTTATCTGAGTGTCATCTCCCAAACCACCTGGGCCCAACGTGGCCAATGAGCACGGACCCAAACCAGCTTGCTGTTGTTCCCAAGCCCCTCCCTGCCCCCTGAAACAGCCCTGGATGAGGAGTGGTTTGCCCTATTGCACAAGACCACGCCTTCCCCCACCCCACTGGGCTTAGGGGAAACCTGGGAAGGTTCTGCAAGCTCCCCTGGGGAGTGATTGTTGGAGGCAGCCCCGCCTGGACTTCCTGACCAAACCTCAAACCCGGAAGCCCAGCTTCAGGCCCGAGTGGCCTCAGCCCTCCCACCTGCTGGCTTGGGTCGGGTCAGTGTGAGGTGTGGCTCCCTCAGCCCCCCCAAAGCAGCTCCTGGGGTCAAACCAGGAAGGTGAAGAAAACAGACTGCTAAGGAAATAAGGAGGCCCCTTGCGAAGGGGCTAAAATAACAATACAGCTATGTGTTGTTTTTGTTGGTTGGTTTGGTTTTTTTAGGGAACAAAGATCTTCACCCAAATCTCCTTAGTGTTCTCTCTCATTGATAAGTGACATTGTTTTCTTATGGTCCAATGGCAGGTCCTAAAGTTTCCCTAGTGAACACTTATTGCTTCTGAAAGAAGGAAAAAGGACATGTTTGTTAAAAATTCAGATGCAGAGGCCTTGAAAAATCCAAGAAAACGGAGTCAAAAGGGTTTCCCAGGAACCTTTTTGCAACTTACTCTATCATATTTCAGGAGAAAATCGCCCAAACACAAAGCTCTGAAGAGAGAGGCCTTCTTGCGGTCTGCACAAGGACAGAGCCAAGTCCAGGTTCTGCAGGAGGCGAGCAGCACTGAGCAGAAGGTCCAGGCTTCCTGCCTTGAAGAGGGTGACCACCTTCGGGCCTCACCCTGAGCTTGGACAGTGGTCCTCTGGCCTGCTCCGCGGTCTGGGCTCCTAGAGAGGATGGGCCTTCTGCAGGACGGTGGTCCATGTCGGGGTGAGATGGAGGGAGTCGAGGTCGCTGAGGTCACTGTGAGAGCCTCTGTGTGGCAGCAGGGAGGAGGCGAGGACAGCATGGCAGGAGGGGGAAGAGGGGCAGAACAGGACTGCTCAGAGGGGCAGCAGGCGCCCTGGGAAGAGAGTCCTTCAGAAGGTGGGGCTTTGGACCCTTGCTGGGACCGGGAGGGAGGCCCCTGGAGCTGAGGGTCTGTCTGGGCCACGTGAATGGCAGACTGAGGTGGTGCAACCTGACACAGGGATGGGGGGTCGGGGTGGGAGAGGAGCTGGGCCTTCACCACAGAGAGCAGAGGCCCAGGCCGGGTTTGTGGCTGAGGGAGAGGCGGAAGACACCAGGAAGGAGAGCTGATGGGGTCATTGTATTGTCAGCCCACTCATTTCTTTGGTGCTGTGTTCCCAGGGGTTTTCTCCTGGACACCCCCCTCCCCCCCACTCCCCGGGCGAGCTCCAGTGGAATCACTTCATGACTGACCCCCGGGTTAGTCTGCACCCCTTGAATAGGGGGCCCACACGAGTCCACGAAAAAGAATGGACTTGGACTAAACCACCAGATTCTTTCTGTCCTAAAGCCACGACTTGGCCCTGGCTCACAGGGCCTTGTAGAGCCGAACAGGGAGAGACTGCTGGGGCTGCGGGGTCGAGGCTCAGAGAGGGACAGTGACTGGCTCAAGGTCACACAGCCAGAGGGTAGGAGCAGAGCGCTCCCTGCATCTCCTCCAGACAGCTGTGTTGTATGCTTGTATGCTTTCTTTCATATATATATACATATATATGTATACACACACACACAGACACACATATATATTTCTCCAGGCCTAGCAGGATCAGTGATGTAAAATTACGGTCATCGTCGTGGGGGGAGGACATTGTTGTCTGTTTTCCCAGTGCTCTCCTGAACCTCGTTCTGCGCTCTGTCATCCCTCTGTGTGGCCCTTCTGTGAGGAACTATCCAGGTTCCATACGTTCTGGCACTGGCTTTTATCCTTCCCCGGGAAATGGCATAAAGGAGTCCTGAGTCCCAGCAGACCCAGAAGCTGTCGGGGCTGGTCCCAGGCGGCAGGAGGCTGGGAGCCTCAGGTCCACACCCAGGGAAACAGGGCCAGACTGATACTTCCCCCTGGGCTCCTGATAGCGCCCTCCAATCGCTTCCCCGCTATTATCTCGCTCGTCCCTGTGGTCTCCTGGGAGCCAGGGAGGGGCAGACAGTCTTAGCCCCACCACACAACTGGGAGCAAGGCAGGCCAGGAGGAAGGCAGTAATTTACCCAAAGTCGTCGAGCAAGTCCGGGATGGGGCTGGGGCCTGAGGCCAGGGGGAGACAGGGTAGTCACTAGGCCTCAGTGCCTGTTGGGAAAGAAGTGCCCATCATCCTCTTGGCAGGAGAGGGCGGGAGGGCTGTCCCCCCAGGCAAGTGACCTTGCTGTTCCTGGGCCAGAGAGGCGAGGTGGGCGGAAGCTGCGGAAAATAGCCTGAGAGAACACGGGTCTGAGGGAGCACCCCCCACCCCCAGGCCAAAGCTCAGCTGCCTGCTTCTCTGCCAGCTTCTGTCCAAGGCACCCACCCACACTGGGTCCCCAGGCTCCTCTGCTCCCTCTCACTGATCAGGCCCCAGGGTGTCACCTGGACATCTGGGAGGGAAGGGGGATGGGATTGCCACAGGTGACAGCGCCTGGCTAGAAGGAGAGTGACCATCAGCCCGCGTTCCTGGCTCTGGTCCCATTCCCTCTCAGAACTCTCCCGGGTTGGACAGGGAAGGGCCCCGGGCAACGTGCTCGCCCCTGAGCCCCGAGGAAGGCAGGCCTGGCTCAATGCTCCCCCCACCCCCGAATTTCAGCCTCCCTGCTCCAGGCCTTGGGCCTCCTGCCCTGCCAGCCTGGAAGAGGACCATCTCGAGGGAGATTGGGAGAGGCCTGGATTGGGGGGTGGGGGTGGGAGGTGGGAGAGAGGGGGTCGGGATACCGGACGAGCGCAGCTCTCCCTTCCGCTAGGCCAGGCTGCTCCGTGTGTCCATCTCCTGGTCTGCAAAGTGGAGCTAATAAAAGCCATCTGATGCATCTTGACGCTCAGACGTGGGGATGGAGAGGGATCACAGGGGAAGATAAAACTACCTGTGCTGGGACTGCACAGGGGCACAAAAGCCCTGCTTCCTGGGACAGCCAGCACGGGGTGGGGGGGTGTCCCGGCCCAGGAAACCCCTTCCTAGGGTGCCATGAGTGACTCATGAGGCCCCTGTCTGGGGGTTTTGCTCACCAGGGGATCTGGCCCAGGCCCAAGGAGGGCGCTGACTACACAGCCCCGCCTGGGATCCGGGTTTCCTGGCAGCAGAGGCGCAGTGGGCAGGGCTGACCTGTGAGAGCCTCGGTTAGTGCCTGGGGCCTGGGTGGTTGCAAAAGGGGCCGTGCCCCTGACGCAGTCTGCTCTCGGTCTCACTCTCACGAGCCGGTTCCCAGGAGAATGGGGAGCCCTGGGAGGGTGCGTCACCCCTGCTCGGAGCACCCCCGGGCTCCGGGGAGAAAGCCAGGCCAAGGCCCTTTCCGGAGCTCTCCCTGTCGGGTCAGCACGCAGCCAGCCCAGCGGGGCCAGCGGTGCAGGACCCTGGCACAGGCGCATCCCACCACTGAGCGCGCTGGGCCCTCAGAAGCCATGCCTCACCTAGTTGGGCACACCTGGTGCACACACGTAGGGTTTTCTGTGTGTTTCCCTAAGGAGGTCCAGATGTAGACACACACACGCTAAGGATATGAGGCAGGGAGGGGGACATCCGTTTCGGACACAGACATACAGACATGCACACGCAGGGAGGTATTCACAGTTTCACACCCAGACGACACCCACTTGACACATCCAGGCGCCCAAACAGGGACGCAGAGAAATGTGTCCGGACACCAATGTACACACAGCCTGTCATCATTTAGTCTTTATTGAACACCCACAATCTGCGAGTCATGTTCCAACAGAAAACGACCCCCCGCACAGCCACACGCAGAAACCCAAGCTGGCTGGCAAGGGCCACTCCACTCCCGGCCTCCCAGCCGTCTTGTGGAGAGTCACCCAGCCCCTGCGTGGGAAAGAACTCGCTTCTCAGTGAAGCGTCATTTGCGGTGGGAAAAGCTACAAGACAACACGTGTGGATCCGGTTCAGAATGTTTCCCCCAATAAGGTGCCTCGCCAAAAAGATGGAAAAGCACGCCACCGTGTAATTCTCGGGCTCGGGGGACAGTGATTGGTCCGTCTCCTTCTTTCCATTGTCCTCTGAGTCTCTACGAGGGGAAAAAACATGCCATGTTCAAGAAGCCCACTGAAGAGCACACAACTTACATGGGGAGGAGCATGGTGTAACTCTCCGCCAGTGAGCTGATTCAGATCCATAGCGAGCATACAGGACAGAGTCGGACTTCCCCTGTGGATTTCCAAGACTGTAAACCTTTTTCTTTCTTCTTTTTTTGGGGGGTGGGGGTGGGGCATCACTGCCCTCTGGTGGGAGTGGGAGTGGGAGGTCCAGCCTTGCTCCTGGAGAGCTGCTACGGGATTTGAACTGCCAATCCAGTGGACTGCAGTCCCGCACTCAACCACTACACCACGGGGGCCCAGCCCCCCCCCTTTTCTTTTTTTTTGGGGGGGGGGGCATCACTGCTCTCCGGCGGTGGGAGTAGGAGGCCCAGCCCCACTGCTGGAATTGAACCTCCGTCCCAGTGGGCCGCAGTCCTGCGCACAACCACTACGCCACCGGGGCTCAGCCCCCCTTTTTCTTTCTTTTCATAAAAAAATTTAATTGCACATTAGGTAGGGAGAGACTGTAAATCTCGACAGGTAGAAAGCCTCATCTGTGGTTCAGGGAGCGACGGGTGGTTTCAAACTATGGACTTTGGTTCATGGTTCAGCGTGTAACCCACTATCCCACAGTGCTCTGGGAAGATTTAAATATTTATGCATAAGAAATATCTCATTTTAGGAACAGGATAGGTGGGGTGGAAAAGTGAAATATCGCTTTAGCCAATTAATATCACACTACCTACTCTGGGGAGGTAAGATGCAGGGTAGGGAGAAGCCAGGGTCAGAGACACAGGAAGGACAGAGAAAGCTGGCCCAGGAAGGAGACCTTGAGAGAGCTCTTGGAGCAAATCCCTCTGGGGCTACCCAGCTTAGGGCCCTGGGCCTAAGGGGCCGGCGAGTCACGTCCGCGAAGCCTCCATCTGGAGGTCACATTGCTTTGACGCTCAAGCATCTAGAGCCAGAGTGGGGCTGGGAGCATCCCCCGCAGGCCCTCCGCATCCCTGGTCCCAGCTGACAGCACACGCCTCGCCCCGCAGAAGCAGGTCCAGCCATCACCTCAGGAGTGAGCTCATTTGGGTCTTAGACCAACTATAACCAGGCTATGTAGTTTTTAAGTTGCTATATGATGTTATAAATATCTAATGGACCTTAGCAGAAAAAAAAGTTTCCCACCGGTGACTGAGAGGCAGTCAGACATTAGGCATTAGACCCAGCGGGGGCATGTTGCAGCTAAAGCAGCGGTTCTCAAAAACATACAGTTCCTCATATTGCGGTGACTCCCCCCACCATAAAATTATTTTATTTTATTTTTTTTAGCCATCACTGCCCTGGTGATGGGAGTAGGAGGCCCAGCCTTTGCTCCTGAGCCAGAATTGAACCTCTGTCCCAGTGGGCCGCAGTCCCGCGCACAACCACTACACCACCGGGGCTCAGCCTACCCATAAAATTATTTTTGTTGGGCTGAGCCCCGGTGGCGTAGTGGTTGTGCGCGGGACTGCGGCCCACTGGGATGGAGTTTCATTTCCAGCAGTGGGGCTGGGCCTCTTACTCCCACCGCCGGAGAGCAGTGATGCCCCCCCCAAAAAAATTATTTTTGTTGCTTCTTCATCACTGCCATTTTTCTACTTATGAATCATTTGATACCGCCCCCCTCTGAAAGGGTCGAGGCCCACAGGTTGAGAACTGCTGGCTTAAGGTTAGCTGCTAGCGGAGTCTGCACCGACTGTGGCGATGTGTGTGTGTGTGTGTGTGTGTGACGTGGACATCCCAGTACTATCATCGAGGTAGCGACTCAGAGACCACCTGACTAGACTTCTTCTGCTGGCACCTCTAAGGCCGCTCACAGCAGTTTGAAAACATGGAATCCCAAGTCCTTCATGTCATAATGGAGGAAACTGAGACACACCACTGGTCTGTGTGAAATCTTAATGGAGCCCGTTGACCACAGCCTGAACTTGACTCAGCTGTCTGCGGTGGAGGGGGCAGGACAAGCCCCCAGAGAGGTGTCTGGAGTTCGGGGAGGTGGCACAGGAAGTGGATGGAGTTTTGGCTAAAACTGAACTTGGAGATTACCTGAGGTTTCACTTGGCTGGGATTTCTCCCAGCCGTGCTCTTTCCACACATACATAACTGTTAACTTCCTGCAGAGGGAGCTTGCCCAGAGCTGAGCTGGGCCGGGCGAGTGTTCACCTGGCAGCCAGGTCCTGCCAGAGGTGCAGCCAGTTTGCCTTTACAAAACCTCTTACCCAAGGTGACGAACAACAGAAACATGGGTGAAGGGCGACCGTGGCGGTGTAAGATACAAAAATAGTAATGAATGAATGATCAAGAGTTTATGAGGATGGGATGGTGGGTAAAAAATGTACCAAGGGCTCAAGTACAAAGAAAATGTTTTGAAAAAGATGATAACATATGTACACGTGTGCTTGACCCAAAGGATGTATGGATTGTAATAAGAGCTATAGGAACCCCGATAAAATGATTTTTCAAAAAACCCAAAGTCTCTTCACAGGAATAACACTTACCGCCCAGAACTTACAAAGTGTTTTTTCCAAGCACCTTGCAATCTCTTTGAGAAACTATTCTTTCTCTTTCTTTTTTTTTTGTTTACATTGTTGTGTGCATATGTTTTTAAGTCATTTTATTGGGGACTCTTACGGCTCTTATAGCATTTCATATATCCATTGTATCAAGCATATCTGTACATGTGGTGCCATCATTTCCAAAACATTTTTACTTGAGTCCTCACTGTAAGCTTTTTTAAAATCCATTTTATTGGGGGCTCATACAACTCCTATCATGATCAATACAGACATCCATTGTATGCAGCCCACATTTGCACATTTGTTGCTGTCATCTATCTCAAAGCATCCTCCTTCTACCTAGGCCCCCAGGAAATCATTCTTTTTTTCCGGGTAAGTAAAATGAGATTTTCTTTATCCCAAGATGGCCTTTGCTCAGTTCTTTGTACCTGCAGTCTTGAGAATGTTCGGTGGCCCCCGGTGCCTCTGGGCCTTTCCCACTCTTACTCCCTCAGCACCGAGAGGACCGACTTCATCCGAATGCCATCTCTCGCAACTGGCACCTGGCCTTGCCCGAGCATTTGACGCAGACAAGGACCACGGCTGGTCTCAGCCCAACCAACCCAAGTCCAAGAAGCTGGGCTAGCAGGACATCCAAACCCGCTGCTGAAGTCCCAGAAGCCTAGGCTCAGGCTCAGAACCTAGGCCCCCAGCTCAAGACTCTTAGACCCAGTGACGCAGGGTCCAGCCCGATCCCGGCAGGAAAGGCAGAGGGCTCCACTGCCCCAGTGCCCGCAACACTGAGCCCTGCCCTCCAGAAAGGAGGGGGAGAGGGGTGGAGCCCCACCCGCCAGGTGAGGTCATGGGAAAGCAGGTCTGGCGCTGACACCTGGGGAAACCCGTTTCCAGGCTGCTTCCCACGCTAGCTCTCCTGGGAACCAGCTAAGCCCCAAGTGGGGAGCCCCACACCTTCCCCCCCAGTCCAGTTCCCATCACACTGTCCCATCAGCCACCTGGTGGGTCCAGCCTCAGCCCTTCGGTGCTGGATCTGTTTCTATCCAGGTTGTTGAGGGGGCTGTGGTGACCATGTCAGGTACGTTTGGGCAGCTGAAGTCGAGGCTGGTGCTTTACACTCAGCCCCTCGGCCGGAGAAAGCCTCTTAAAGGGTCTATCAGGGCAACATGCAGGGGGCTTCACTGATCATTCCAGGAAATGACAAGGAGACAGCAGCTTCTGAAACTTCCGACTTTATTTGCAGACTCTTTCACTGCCCTTCCTCCTCCTCCTCCTCCTCCCCCTCCTCCTCCAGGCTGTGACCCCCAGGGAGAAAGGTGACTTCTAGCCCCTTCCTTGGGCTCTAATTTGCAGCTCTTTCCCCAGCCACCTGCTGGGCCTTGCCTCTCACTTCCTGCCCTACTCCTGGCCCAGCCAGTTTGGGCAGTGCCGAGGGAGCCCAGAGCCCCAGTGCTTCCCAGGGACCAGCGGCACCGCCCTCCCTGATTTGAGGGCAGCCCAGGTGTCAACCCTGCTGTTGTCCCACTTTGGGGCGAGCTCTTCCTCTTTCCGGGCCAGGCCCTCAGATCTGCTTCCAGATGCGCAGCACCGAGACCTGGCTTTGACCCCCTTCCGTCTCTCAGACCTGGACACCACCGTCCAGCCCAGACCTCTCTCCTGCTCAGGGAGACACCCTCTAGCTCTCCACCACGCCCAAGCGCCTCCTGGCTCCTGGGCCAAGGAGGGGGCTAGGGGTGACTGCAAGGGGGCCTCAGCCAGCACTGGCCGCCCTGGACAAGAAGGCTGGGATGGGACCTCCAGCCGCGGCGGTCACATCCCGTGAAACACGTCAGTGCTGGCTTTCCTGTGAGCTATGACCACAGAAATCCGGGTCAGAGCCTGCCTTCCCTCCTCCAGGCTCACCCTGCGGTAACGGCAGGGGCCAGTCGATGCCCCCTGTCCCCACAGAGTTCAGAAGAGAACTGAGTCCCTTGGGTGGCCCCCTCCACGGGCCCGAGTCCCAGGTTCCAGAAGTCTCTGGCCATTCGTCCACTGCTCACCACCCTGCCGCCACGGCTGCTCAAACGAAGCAGAAGAACTTCTTCCAGCGGCAGCGCGAGAGGGTGCGCACCCCCTTGGCGTTCAGTTTCTTCTCCAGCCGGGCCTTGTGTTCGATGGCGCTGAGGATGGCCGAGTCAAAGACCTCCTTCAAGTTCTTCTGCGTCAGGGCCGAACACTCGAGGTAGCAGCAGGCCCGGATCTTGTCGGCCAGACCCTGGGCCTGGGGCTGGGGCACGGGGCCCTCCCGGCCGCCCTGGTCCAGCTGAATCAGTACATTGACGTCGTCCCTCAGGTCGGCCTGGGTGCCCACCAGCAGCACGGGCGCCTGGGGGTTGTGCGTGCGGATCTCCGGCAGCCATTTCTCTGTGATGTTTTCGAAGGAGCTGGGCTGCACCACGCTGAAGCAGGCCAGGAAGACGTCGGTATCCGGGTAGCAGAGGGAACGAAGCCGGTCAAAGTCATCCTGCGGTGGGAAGGCCGGGCCGTTAGCGGGATACACGGAACCCGAGCGCGTGTCCGACCCGGGCCTGAAAAGCTCGACCCCTTCCCCACTGCGGTTCCATCTGGAGGGGGGGGGTCCTCCCCCCCCTGCGGCCGTCCCAGGCGGCGCCCCGGTTCTCACCTGCCCCGCTGTGTCCCAGAGCTCGATGCGCACGGGCGCTCCGTCCACCAGAACTTGCACTGCAGAGGCGGAGGAACGCTTGGTTAGGAGGGGCGTCCTAGGCGCCCACCGGGCCCACCGAGGCCACGTCCAGGCCTGCTACCGCCTCCCTCCCTGGGGGCTTCGTGGCCGGCGGCCGGGGGCCGCACCTCCAGCCCCAGTCCGCGCGCCGGGGGATGGAGAGGGAGGGGGCCCCCCCCGCCCCCCCCCCCCGCCCCGACGCGGCCGCCGGAGCCTGCCGTTGAACGTACCGGAGAAGGTGTCCAGCGCCGTGGGCCGGTAGCGCGCGGGGTACCCATTGCAGGTGTAACTGACGATGAGGCTGCTCTTGCCCACCGCGCCGTCGCCCACCAGCACGCACTTGATGCCCAGCTCCGGGGGCGCGCTGCTGCGCCGCGAGGGCGGGGTCGGGGCCCGGAGGGGCGGCGGCTCCGGCTCGCTCAGATCCCGCGGGGGCATGGCCCGCTCGGGAGGCAGCAGCGGGGCCAGCCCGGGACGAGGCTCGGCTGCGCCGCGGACGAAGGCAGGGCAGCCGGCGGGCTGCCTCGGACGGAGTCGGCCGGGGCTGGGCGCGCCGGCCCGCCGTTAGCCGAGCTATAAGTGCGGCCCCGCCCACCTCATCTGCATAGCCGAGCGGCGGCCGAGCTGGAAGTGCGGCCCCGCCCACCTCATCTGCATAGCCGAGCGGCCCCGCCCCGCCCCCTGCGCCGCCGGCCCTCGGCGAGACCCGGCGCGCTCCGCATCCCGGGAAGCGAGCCAGGCGGAAAGCCAGCGCGCGCACCAGGACGACGAGCACCAGGACAAAGAATTGCTCGAAGGAGGTTCCGATCCGGGTATCCGGACCCACAAAGCTATGCACCGAGACGAGGAGCGAAGCCAGGTGCCGAGCACGGAATACGACCGGAGCCCGCCCTGGTGCCCATTCAGACAAACGAAAACCCACACCGAGTCCCGCTGGGTATGGCCCCCCTTAGGCATAGTCGTTACCAC
>PVJH01044165.1:0-13153 GCA_004026705.1 Nesogale talazaci | reverse complement strand
GAGGGGCCAGAAACAACATTTTGCCAGCAAAAACTCACTTCTTGATGACTGTGGGCTCTTCTAAAGCCAGGCTATGTAAACAGGCAGCAGTGTGGATATAGTCGTCTGCAACATCTGCAGAGAGGAGGACAACTCTTTACATGAACAGAGCTGGGCACAGTAGGCGTAAAGCTGGGAGAAGATAGCATGTGAAGGATATTTACTTTTATGAGATCTGGTCATTCTGTCAGCTTTTGCACATGAATCCTTGATTCTATTGTAATAGTTAATGAGGAAATTCTTCTCTTGCTCAAAAAAGTCATCCACCTCCTAAAAAGGGTGAACAAAAAACTTAGGACATAGGAGTTTATGACCAGACTCCCAAAAACTACAGCAAATAAGTTGATATGCAAGTGCCTAGAAAGCAAGAGAATGTAAATCAATGAGGTGCCATTTTATACTACAGACTAGCATACACCCAAGGGCCACCAAAAATGTGAGAGACATTTATATCTTTCGGATAGCAACATCAACAATTTGGAAGCGGCCAATAAATGTCTGGCATTCAGAAAACAAACACTTACTGCCACCATAAGTCAATGAGCAACTGCCCCTATGATAATCCAAGACTGTAACTTTTGTTTCCGACTGTTACTCTTTATCAGAATAGGAAACCTGTCTTTCTCCCACACACCCTCTCTAGAATCCGGTAGTTATAGTATTACACAAACAGCTCAGCCTGGTGCAATATATTACTACCTGTTCTCATATACAAGGATCTGTGTGTGCATATATAGGTAGATTTGGCTGGTTTGAAACTGGAGGGAAGCCTGGCATCAACAGAGGAACATGCCCCCAAAGGTACCCACATTCGTACTCACTTTGAGTGCCAATGAATAATTTGAAAGTATATTCTGGGAATTCATTACTCTATAAAGTTAAGTTAGTTTTTTTAAAAAGAGGAGAAAGGAAATGAATACATAAACACCATGATAACAACGTAGTGGTTACATATTCAGCTGGTAAGTCAAAGGCCAGCAATTTGAAACTATCAGCTGACTGTAGGGAGAATGGCGAAGTTTTCAACTGGTGTAAAGAGTTACCGTCAGAAATCCACTTCGGCAGTTTTACCTTGTCCTCTAAGATCAGTATGGGTGAGCATGGAATATGGTATATGACAGAAATGTGAAACTGTCCTAAGAAATATAAGCCATCATGTGGCAGATAAATTTTTCTAGCAGACACATTTTTATAAAAGCCATATGAAATTTCCACTACTGTTTAACTTGACATAAAAAATAACGCAACACCTATCTACATGGAAGCAAAGAGTTTTCTAAAATAGCCCAAAGTCACAACTTACTTTCACTCCGGAAAAAAGGACTTCATCAGCACTCTTCACTACGCTCTTGAAAAAGCCGCCAAACATCTCTTTGGTGTTTTTCCGCCTCACACTTAGCTACAGAAGAAGTTTGTGGCATACATTATTTTCCCAGAGTCACATTTTATAGTCTAAATGCATTCAAAGAGAAACTTTCTACGGTACAAAATACTTTTAATATATAAAACCTAAGCTGCTTAAATAACTATGCCTAAACATAGACCTCTTCATTCTCCAATGTTAACAAATGTTAAACTCAGAAATGTTTTGAAAAAAACTAGATCTTGAGTGACTTTTAAACCGTTGACTAAACTATTAATAATTCTTTGGGGTTATAAGATGACGAAAACTTTTAATTTGTCTCAAATATATGCAAGGAAAAATGCAGTATTAAAAAAAAAAGCAGAGGAAGAAAGCAAATGCAATAAAAAATTCTCCCTAATGTGAAACCGAACAAAGAAGCAGTTACAGAGTTGATTTCCACTCATAGCAATTCAAGACAGAGTAGAACTGTCCCTGTAGGCTTCTGAGACTTTACATCTTTGCAGACAGACTCATTTTCTCCTATGGAACAACTAGCAGATTTAAAATGCTGACGTGATTAGAAAATAAACACAATCCACTATGAGACAAGTAGAAAGTCAACTTTTCTCTAAATGAGTTTATAAAAATGCCTTACAGCGTGGGTTTTAGTTTTTGCTTGTTTTGGGGGGAGTTTTGGGGGTAGGGGGGAAGCACTTTACATCAAACAAGGTTTACACTAAGTTAAGAAACTAAGAACTTCTTTAAAATAATTTTAAAAGTATACAAGTATGTTTTTGAAGTATAGTCATAAAACTGCAAATGGATTCATAGAAGTAATAAAAATGCCTTACATCCTGATCATATTCCAGGAACACATGAAAGTTTCGATCTTTACTAAGAACTGGGTGAGAAGAAAGCCGCTGAAGAAAGACTTCATGGGTGGATACAGTCTTCTTAAAGACAGCAAGATACTCGCTGAAAAAGACGGATAGCGATGAATTTGCATGATTCAGCTTCCTGGCAAACACTGCTCCTGGCTCACAGTGGGGAGAAAGTGATGATTTTGAGCCAAGGGTGGTTTTCAATTTCCAGAATCCAGAGCAAACTATTCAGAAGGGAAAACGTATAGTGCTGCTTTCCTGCTAGTATTCCAGTTATCTAAGTGCTTTTATAATGGGCAATTTTAAGTTTAGAATTGTCTTGTTTTCTTTTTAGGAAATAGTTGAAGAATACTGGATACAAGTTGTCAGTTCTCAATGCACACCATATCAGGTAAGGCAAAGTGGATGATTACATTTTTGTTTGAGATAAGTGAAATAGGTGAAATTTCAGTGAAACTTCTCTTCCTGTTGACTTGGACTTCCTCTTTCAAATTTAGGAACCTAATAGTAAAGTAGTTACTACGAATAGCTTTGGGGTAACATGCTGAAATTTAATTTCTCCTTGTGTGTGTGTGTGTGTGTGGTGTTGTTGTTGTTGTTGTTTTTGGGGGCGGCATCACTGCCCTCTGGTGGCCGTGGGAGCTACCCAGCGCTGCTCCTGAGAGCTACCACTGGATTTGAACATCCCGCGGCCATGGGCCACAGTCCCGCACTCAACCACTTACTCCACGGGGTTCAGCTCAAGTTTCTCCTTAACTTGTAATAAAACTTTATAAAGATAGACTTTGTACACTTATCAATAACTTGAAACTTTAAAAAAAATCTGAGGTTGATTTCTTTATTTTGCCAGACTAATATTGCCTAGCAACTTTATATACACCAGCAAAAACCCCCAAATAATCTTTTCAGTGTCAAATCACCAACAACCCCGCCCCCCCAAAGGGAATCAACGTTTAAAGTAAAAAAAGATCATGTCCGACACTCTCCAAAATCAAGTTCTAGGGCTGAGCCCGGGTGGCGTAGTTGTTGAGCGCGGGACTGTGGCCCACAGGGTTGTTGGTTCAAATCCAGCAGCAGCTCTCCAGGAGAAAGGCTGGGCCTCCTACTTCCACCAGGGGCAGTGATGCCCACAAAAAAAAAAATAATAATGAAGTTCTAGAAAATACAGTAGACAACTGATTATCTTTTTTCAAAAACAAAACCAAGTTCTAGATTCTTCATGGTATTTCTAAATACATCGATCACCCGTATCTCCACCTTTCAAAAGATGTAGGCCATTCATTAACAAAACAACTTACGCTTCCAACTCTTGCTTCATTTTGCCAAATTCTTCTTTAGTCATAGACCCTTCACCCTCTCCCAGTTTCTGCATCTTCTCTCTAGGACCATCAAAGTCAGGTTTTGCAGGAGCAGGCGGAATCTGAAGCAAAAGCAAGCAACCTATGAGTCCTGCCCTATAGTGACTTTTCTAGTTAGTGTGCCTAGAAAATGGCCCAAGGCCGCGTGGCTGTCTAAATGTCAACTCCTATTTTTCTATTAAGCCTTTTGATTCGTTATTTAAAAAGAAACTGTGAAGGGTGGGAGTGGAAGGGGGGGAGGGGCTGTTACCAAGGATTCAATAAAGTAAATATCTAGAAAAGGCAGCATTATGTACAAATATGCTTGACACAATTGATGTGGATTGTTATGAGTTGTAAAAACCCCCAATACAACTGATCTTTTAATAAAAAGAAAAAAAGGTGTTCAATAAAAAGGAAACCCCCCCCCCCTAGTTAGGGACTCATTTTGAACACAAATACTTATTAGTTTAACTCATTATAGTCAATTAGTGGATGCTACATTTTAAAATCTTGTTTCAAAGTCACTTCAAACCTAGAAAATTCTCCAAGCTCATAATTTTTTAAAACTCCACAGGATAACCAAAAGATTCTAGCATTATGTGAAAAGAATATTTCTAAACAAAAGTTGATTAAGCATTAATTTCTTTCAGTTAAGAATCATAATTTGGACAGATCATTTAAATAAGCGGTTCGCAATCTGTGGGCCACAACCCCTTTGGGGGTCGGGCGACCCTTTCAAAGGGGTCACTCAATTCCTAATAGCAGCAAAATTACAGTTATAATTTTATGGTTGGGGATCACCACAACATAAGGAAATGTAATCAAGAGTCGCAGCATTAGGAAGGTTGAGAACCACTGCTTTAAACCATCATTGACAAGAAAATACAAACCACATTGTCCTTTAAAATCATTTGTCAGTTTCTACACTGATCTAAGTATTGAATCTCAAGGACTGAGAGAGAGAGAAGTGGGGATAGGAAACACAGTACACCAACCAGGAATAATGTGCACCCAGCTTACTATCACACCTTTGGTTGAAAGTACTTGGTTAGGAGTTTTTACTATGTAAAGTAGCGGTGTCATATAAATTAGATTTTGTTTCTTCCCCTAACTTTCCTAGTGAAGAAACAGAATCCCTGGCAGCGTGGTGACGTATGTGCTGTGTTACTAAGTGCAAGGTGAACAACCTGAAAGCACTTGCTGCGCTACAGGAAAGATAAGGCTTTCCACTCCTGTCGAGGTCACATGGTGATAGCTACTTCTGAGGCATAACCACATGCCTCAGGGAAGTGGTTTCTGGGTTTGAAATATCGGGCATGATATAGTTTAGAAACAAATGGAGAAATACTTCCAGGTCAATCCACAGGTCAGGAGCTGACAGTAGAACAGACCAGATTACTCACTACATGTAAGTTCAAGGTAAAGCTGAAGAAAATTAAAGCAAGTCCACAAGGGCCAAAATATGGCCTGAGTCTACCCCAGCTGAACATCACAAACTCTCAAGAACAGCGTTGTACTGACAAGCTGTGGGAGGACAAGAAAATCAGGAAGAAAGCAAAAGGTCAAAGAACGGAAAGAAAAAAATATCACAGTGGAAATCAGAAGAGACTCTGAAACTTGTTCTTAATCCTGAGTAGCTATGGCAAAATAGAAGAAATGATAAGGTCAGAGAACTGAATAGGTAATTTCAAAGGGCAGTTCACTAAGACAAAGCCAAATATAGTGAAATGTGCGAAGAATTCGGAGTGAGAAAACCAAAAGAACACAGTCAGCATACCATAAGTCGAAAGAATTCACGAGGAAAAATTTAAGCCTGGAACTACAATATTCAACGATTCTTTGGGCAAAATATTCAATGTTGCAGGAAGCATCATATGACAGTGGAAATACACGGTCACTTTACAAAAAGAATTGATCAATATCTTACTATTTCAAGAGGTAGTATTGAAGAGATAGTATATGAGCAAGAATAGTGCTGTTGGAAGAACTTCAAGATGTACTGAAAACATCGGTCAAAAACAGAGCTCCAGGAATTGATGGGAATACCAATAGAAATGTTTCAACAAGCAGATGATACAATGAAAAACACTCACCTGTTTGTGCCAGGAAATTTGGAAGACAGCTACTTGACCAACTGCCTGGAAGAGATCCGTCTTTCCACCCATTGCAAAGAAAGCTGACCCAAGAGAAGGCTAAAATTGTAGAACAATGTATCATCAGCAAGTTAAGTCTTGGCTGAAGATCACCCAACAAAGGTTGCAGTAGTACAATGACAGGCTGCTAACAGAACAGAACTTCAGGCTGGATTCAAATGGACGAGGGACAAGGGCAATCATTGCTGGTGCCCGATGGATCTTGCCTCAAAGACGCTTATTTGCTTTGTACTACTAACTATGCCAAGGTATTTGACTGTGGGGAACATAAACTATGGATAGTCTTGAGAAGAATGGGCTTTTCAGAAGACTTCATTGTGTTCATATGGAACTTGTACATGGAACAGAATAAAACAAGGGATTATCACACTGCTTGAAGTTAGAAAAGGAGTGCAAAGGCATGCAAGAAAGGGGTGAAAGGTTGTATCCTTTCACCATATTTACATATTTACACTGGGTAAATTATCAGAAGTTGAACTATATGAAGAAGAATGCACCATCAGGTTTGGAAAAAGGCTTAATATCATGCAGCATGCAAATGATGTTTATAGTGAGAAGAACTTGAAACACTTGCTGATGAAGCGCAAGGAATACATCTTCAGGATGGAACGCAACTCAATGTAGACACCCAAATTCTCACAACTGGACCAAGAGGTAACATGAATAAAGGGTAAGATTGAATTTGTCTTATTTGGATCCACAATCAATGCTCATGGAGGCAGCAGTCAAAAGATCACACGACGCACTGCATTGGGTAAATTTGTTGTAAGACAAGGAAGGACACGTGTATTCAACTGCTCATCCAAGAGCAATGATGATAACTTTGGAGACACGTATTGTAGCCATTGCCATTCCAACCAGTTTCATGACAGATACCATGAGGGTTCACAATGGGACAGGAATGACAGAAGCTGAGATCAATATGATGAGGGAGGTAACAGAGACAATGATAGAGGCTCTGACTCCAGGATAGTAAGGGGTGACAATTTCAGAGAAGATGGAACCGCTATTAAGACCACTATGGCAGACAGGATGATCAGTCATGGAGCTCCCGAGATGATTACTATTCAAGATGATTATTGGCCTGATAGCAGAGGTGCACTACACAAACACACACACACAACACACACACACAATATATATAAAATTTTGAAGTGCTCCTAAAGAAGATGATTCCTCTGCTAGCACCTCCCTGTCCAGTCAATCCATTTCTATCTTTGGAGGAGCAAAAAAAGTCTGTTGACACAGCTGCTAGAGAGCAAGAAGCAGAAGAGCAACAGAAGGAGAGAAAATTACAGTGTCAGCGGGATCAGCCAAAACTAGAGTGACAGCTTCAAGAGAGACACCCAGGCTGGTAAAATGAAGAAACTCAGGAGCGAGAAAGGACGAGAACAGGAAGTGAGTCATCAGAGAGCGGGAACTGAGCCACTTCTAACAGAAATACACAACAAGAATGAAATGTCTCTGGAAAAGGAAACATTCAATAAGAAGGAATAAGGAAGACTGTCATTCTCCAACTTCTTCTAAGCCTCTCAAATTTAACAATCTCTCAAGGTTACGCCAGTCTCCAAAGGAGAATGCTTTGGTGAAGCGAAGTTCTAATGTTCCTGCTCGGTCTCAGCTCAGAGCAGCTCCCTACAAATGCTGGAGGAAAAGTAGCCCCAGCTCCACCATCTGAAGGACCAACAAGGAACGAGGAGTATACAGTAGTTGGGGTGAGTGTTCTAAAAGCCGACAGAGGAAAAAGACCACTCCACATCTGAACAGGAAAGACAGCAAAAAGGATCAAGACTCGAGATTTGTCTCTGAACCAAAGAAACCTAAAGAAAATCCAGCCTCCAGGTTCAGTCCTGCAGTCAAGCATGCTGCTCTCTCAGTTGTTGGTGACGAGGAAATGAGAGGCGAGCGTACACTGCATAGACCTCTGCATCTTTATGCTCTCTCCTAGTCTCTCTCCATTTGGAACACTGACCAGCAAATCGAACCTCTGCACACACACAAAATACAACTTACCGTTTCCTGGGGAAAAAGAGTATTGAAAAGCAGGCATATTAATTTGAGGACATAGATACACCTGACCTAGGCCAAAGCATTATTTTTTTAATCACATCATATGTATATGAATAACTGATGTGTTTGAATTGTGGGGTTACTGAAAATTACCCAAAATACCATGCACTGTCAAAGGGACAAACAAATCTGTCTTAGAAGTGTGGCCAGAATGTTCCTTAGAAAAAAAGATGAGAACTAAAAATTGTATCTTTATAAATGATGGGGAATGCAGACTGGGGACCCAAAGTCCATCAGTGTGTAACGGGACATCCTTCTACAAAATGGGCCCGGGAAGGAAGACGAGCCAGTCAAGGTGCAGGTATAGCAACAATAAAACATTTCTCTAGCTCTTAAATACTTCCTTCCCTGCACCCTCCACCCCGACTATCATGATTCTAAATCTACCTTACAAATCTGGCTGGACCAGAGGCTGTACACTGGTACAGACAGGAACCAGAAACATAGGGAATCCAGAACAGACAATCCCATCAAGACCAGTGGTGAGAGTAGTGATACTGGGAGGGTGGAGGAAAGGTGGGATCCTAAGAAACCTATTATAAGGTTCTACATAACCTTCTCCCTGAGGTATGGACAATAGGGTAGTGGGTGAAGGGATACATTGGACAGTGTAAAATGACAAAATAATAATTTATAAGTAATCAAGGGTTCGTGAGGACGGGGGAACGGGGAGGAAGAAGAAAAATGAGGAGCTGATACCAAGGGCTTAAGTAGAAAGCAAATGTTTTGAGAATGAGGGCAACAAATGTGTTTGGCACATAATGTATGGATTGTGATAAGAGTTGTATAAGCCCCCAATAAAATGATTTTTAAAATGTTAAAGTATTTCACAATATGGGAAGGAGAAGAAGATGAGGTTATTTTACATACTTTGACAGGTTGTCAGGAAAAACCTATTCAGAGGCAGCTCAAAAGAGGCAGGCTCAATGAGATGGATTGATAAGAGTGGCTGCAACAATGGGCTCAAATGTAAGAACAACTGAGAAGATGGCATAGGACAGGACAGTGTTTCATTCTGTTGTGCCTAGAATTCCTATGAGTTGGAACCTATTTCATGGCACTAACAGTTTAAAAAATTATGCAGTGCATCTAGTGTGGGGAGTAATATCAGGGGTTCTTAAAGCTTCCTACTGGCCATCTAACATATTGGTCTGCACTTATCAAGGGAAAAAGAGGAAGAGAATTAAAGAAAAAAATTGAACCTTGAGGACAAAATAAAAGTATACATGAAACAAAGCCTCCTCTACTCGGAGACCAAGAGATCTAAATTGTGCCTGGCTAACAAAACTACCAACCATTCTAATCGGGATCACAATGGATGAACTTGTACAGAATAGGAGAAATGTGTGGGAGTGACACTTCAAATACTTAAAAGAACCTAATTTTAAATACTGAACTGAAACTGAGATTCCTTTGCTGAAACTTTTGCCCTGATATAGTATCTTAAACTCTAATAATCTCCAAAAGTAGTTTTTTCCCGAGTTCCCATATTTTTTCAGTGAAATTAAAATCAGGGGGAAAAATTGGGGTAACCGGGAATTATCCCAGTACCCTACAAACCTTAAAGTGAATTGAACCCCTAGTTACCTTACAGCTACATAACATTGGCTCACAAATAGCAATTATCACCTGTTCCCTTTTTTTAAAAAAATCACTTATAAAATCAGATGCTACAGTAACTTGAAAGCAACAGTGAGACAGCAACAAGGAGTTGAGGCACAATGAAAATTATAATGTTCATACATCATAAATGTCAGTGAACAACTTGAGGAATAGAAACCAAAACTGCTACGTAAGCCTTCATTAAAAACATAAGATTAATCCAAAATTTCACGCACTGATCTGAGACGACTAACGACAAACCACCCCTGAATCAATCCCAACGCATGGCAACCCAATGGAGGCCAGAGCAGAACTGCCCATGTGTTTCCAAGACAAGACATCAGCACAGGGGTAAAAAGACACACTGATCACTATAAAAGTACTATAGTAAGTGTTTAAAGACCCTCAACAAAATAGTCAAGTAGAAGAATCTAGTTACAGAAATTACCTGACTTGATTTTCTATCGAAAATGTACTTACAATAAGTCCAGCATAATCCGGTGTTTCAATAAGAGTGTCATGTAACCACACAAAATCTTCGTGTTGCCTTGTAACCGAAAATTCTGAACTCTGAAATGTGGGCAGTGTGGTCTGTGAAGAAACCAGAACTTTGTTCAACGCAGTTTGAGCAAACCGAGTTATTCTATAACAATAAATATAGCATCACAATGAGAACAAGTAAAGAACCAAGCAGCAAAACCTGATCTCTGAGTACTTAACTCACACCTACAATCCAGCTTGCTCTTAAAAAAAAAAATCTTTAAGAAATACATTTCACAAGACCATTTTTTGGATACTTGCAATAAACAACCAATGAAAGATGAGAAAAAGTTAGATAGTTAAGGTGAAACCCCAATTCTATTTTTAAAGGCGGAACAAAGTGAAACGTGGACCCAGTAAATGCATAAGCAAGGACCTTACAAACAGCTTGCAAATTTATTGGAAGCGATCAAATCAGATGCTCGTGCATCAAACTGTTTGCAATGTGTTTTGTATTTTATATTAAGTGCATGCTTGTGACTTGAAACAGGCGTTTGCTTTCATTTCTTCACATATAAAACGGTGTAAAGCCCTTAGAAAAGTGCTTAGCATGAAAATATTCAATACACTTTTAATAACTAGTCTGTAAAGACAAACGGGCTGACAATGTTCTGAAGACCGATAAATTAAACTAAGGTTTTCCCTCCATGATGGGGTACATTGCTGCAATCAGATTCAAACATGTCGAGCTCACAAGGAGCAGGCTGCGATGGAGAACGCATTCAGGTGTGGCTTCCTTCCAAAACAGCACTGCACCACGTGTTCCATCCCGAGCCTCAGAGGACAGGTTCTTTACCAACGCTCTACGGTGACACTGAGAGGAAAAGATGCTGGAACACGCTTACTACAAGAACAAGAGGGGCTGCCCTTTGCACACTCCCAACAGCAGCAATCCATGATACAGGGCAAACGATTTCCATGACCGGAGTCTACTGCTCCCCCGTTCTCAAGTACATTGCAATCTAACAATATTTTTATTAAAGTCATGCTGCTACTTACCTTTGTGTGCACTGTAAATTTGACCTTATCTCTCTCACTGAGTGCATCAGGTATGTCAATCTGAAGTGAGGGATCGACATTCAGGTCCACAGACACGGCTCTAAGCTGAAATACAATTTTAAGAAATGTTAAGTCTAAAATGGTTAGCCCTAAAACACATCATTCCAAAGTGGGTGATAACTGAAAAGCAGTCTAAGACATTTAGGATAAAGCCACTGTTTTGAGACACCACTAAGTATCTTAACTGTATGGAAATCTCTTCAAATGTGAGCTTTTAGTACCCTAAGCTATGAAGAAGAAAAGAAACTATGAATTATTCCAACTCCTGGGGGTGGAGCAGGGGGTATTACAAAGTATGTGGTAAAACTGAAATTAAAAAATGGCATTTTTCTAATTACTTTTTGAAGGCCTCTCAAATACCACGTCTTATTCCTACAAGTTAATTTATCCAAATACATGAATAACTACAAAGAACAAAATCATCAAAGGAAGTACTCTTAAATCCAAATAATAGTACAGTCTAATTAGTAAAGACTTTCTACCTTGTACTTTATGCTTTCTAAAGATACAAATGGGGCTAAACTGACAAAACAGAACAACTCACTGCCATTGAGCCAGTACCCACCCCGAACCATCATTGGGGGCAGGACAGCATTACTCCTGTGGGTGACACGGCTCTGTAAGTCTCTGTAAGTCAAGAGTACACCACCTTTCTTCTGTGGAGCGGCTAGTTTCGAGTTGCAGACCTTGAGTTTAGGAGCCCACCATAAAGCACCACACTACCAGGGCTCCTTGGCAACTGGAAAACTTTTATAGGAAACTTAAAGTGGCCATAAAAGTTTATGAAGAGAAGTAGGAAAAGGAAGTGGTTGCGTTTTAAGTTTAAAAATGTAACCAACTCTACTGAATTAAACATGTATAAACTGTTGAATTACTAGTTTGCTTGCAATCTCAAGAACAAACAAAAAGATGTAACTGAGTTTCAAGCAATATAAATTATAAGCCCTAAATTCCAAGGAAGGCAAACTGGTAGTCAATCTGAAATAAACAGAATGTATGAAACATATAAAATGAAAATAAGCACATCAAGTGCCCATTACTGTTCTGAAACCATTGAACTAATGCTGTATTAATCAAACGGCTTTCCCCCTAAAATGTGTTGGAACCCTAACCCTTCTGCCTATGGATGTGATGTTTTTCTTCATGTTAATGAGCTCCTTTCTGGTCTTCACAGAGTCAAATAAGCAGCATAATGCCATGTAAGGAATGCCAAGCAACTAAGAAACATCACGAAGAAAGAAAAAAACTTCTAGAGCTGCTAGAAAGCCCTCCCCTAAAGGCAGTGAGTACCCTGAAGTCAAACTTAGAGCCTCTCAAAATGTGAGAATACGTCTATTCTTTGAAGGTTCAGGACCAAAGGTTCATACATGTAAGCTAAATTTAGAAAACCTGCTATCCAGTGAAAATAGGACTATCCATATTCACTAGAAACGCAGTTCATCTGTGAAACCAAGCTTCACTAATCTTCCCCAAATTATTTTCAACGTGAGCTATAAAAACCACAATCAACTTTTTTTGGGGGGGGGGGGGGGGCATCACTGCTCTCCGATGGTGGGAGTAGGAGGCCCAGCCCCACTGTTGGAATTGAACCTCCATCCCAGTGGGCCGCAGTCCCGCGCACAACCACTACGCCACCGGGGCTCAGCCCCACAATCAACTTTTAACAATGGCCCTTAACATCTCAACTTGAGTACTTTTTTTCCTAAAGCAATTCTGATGACTCCTATGAAATACTTGTTAGTTTGGCTTACTTTGCACATCTACTTACGGGATCTCTGCAAAGATAAAATTTCAAGGTCAGGATAATTCACATGATTCTCAACTTCTAGCTCTAGCACATTTCTGATAAAAGCTTCCTTCCTCCTGATAGCACTACACAAACACAGCACTCAGTAATTTCAAAATATAACTGAAGACTGCAGACCTTGGACCCTCATGTGAAGAGTGTTAGCCCTAAACTGGAACTGAATGCAGGCAGCCAGACCCTATGAGTTCCAACGCAAACATGGCCATAAACTTGGACTGTACAGGCCCCAATGTGCATCGTGTTGAAACTGTTTTGGGGGCATCATGCTGTTCACCACAGAAGGCAGGAACAGTGCCATCTTCTTTAATTAGTGGTGT
>PVJH01044164.1:0-13167 GCA_004026705.1 Nesogale talazaci | reverse complement strand
TACAATTATGCTTAACTATCTGAATTTTTGAATGTTATGATTACTGTTAGAGCTCACAATAAAATATTGAATTAAAAAAAAGAATGGAAGGTGGAGACAACTGACCTGTCTTGTGGCAAAAGAAAAGCCAGAGGAAACCACCCATGCTGGTTATGTAGAAGTGAAGCTATTAAAACAAGTGTTTGGATCCTTGGGATATGAAATATCATATTACAGCTCATATTCTGAGTCCTGGATATATAGAAAAATACACTTTTCAGTGAAAGCCCTTGTGTCAGTCTGGGTAAACTAATGAAACAAATTTCTAAACATGCATAAATGCATAAGAATGAATTTTATAACAAGAGCAGTTGAATATTGAGAAGACATCCCAGGCTAGTCTATATCAAGTCCAAAAGTCCAATATTAGTCCTGTGTCTGATATCAGTCAATAAACTCCTCAAGACTCATGAAACACATGCAATGATGTTGAATGCAGGAGGATCACAGACCAGTGAGTGCAAAGTTTTGTGGACCCAGTGGTGATACAAACATCTCAGCACTGGCAGGGATCTCCATGTGGCTCCTTCCGTTCCCAGGGAATGCGGTCTATCAGTGTGTACTATGTATCTAGTAAGTAGAGCATGTCCCAGGGAGTGAGCCTTCTCAATACAGAGTCTCCAAGGGAGTGAACTAAGAGAGAAAGTTTCTCCCATCTCCAAGGAGGAAAATACAGGAGTTCTCAGAATTCTCAAAAGACCATGCCCACAGAGAGGCCTCATTGACCATGATCCGACTGACAGACTAGACTCTACCATTTCAATATTAATCCTCTCAAGTTACAAATTGACACCAGATTATGTAATTACCACAGTCCTATATACAATTTGAGTAACCTCATGGAATCAACCTACATTGAATTCTTTCTGAGCATTGGACAGAAATATTAAAAGCTTTGCCCTTGGGTAAAATGTGCTTGAAAGTGGATCTCTGCTATTCCCCTGACCAGACCAGAGAAGGCAACCTGGCCCTCAGGGACTTGCTTTGGTTGTTCCTGGATGGAATTTGGGGTATTAGGTTTCACTTGGTCATGTGTCATATCCTGAGTGCCTTTATAAGGGGGCCCTGAACAAATCTTGTAAGCTTTCTATCTGCAATAGTGTACATAACTTAATTATCATTCTTTCTCATTTCTTTAGTTTCACTTGCAACTGTGATAAATTGATCTAGTGCAAAACATGATTTTGTCAGTTTTCTTTGTTCTACCTGTAAGTGGCCATGTTTAGTGAATCCTTAAGCATCATGATGGCCTTCACCTGAATGATTTGTCTTTGTCATGTCTTTGTCCGGTTTAAGACGTACTTAATGTGTTTCTATAACTTATATTTGAATTTGGCAACTCTGCTCTCATCTCTGGAATTCCAGCGATGTGGTGAGTTACCAGTTGAGCTGCTGATAAGTAGGTCAGAGTTTGAAACCACCAGCAGCTCAAGTGTAGGAATATGAAGACGTCTACTCCACTCAGGATCTAGTCTCAGAAACCCACAAGGCAGTTCTACTCTGTGCTGTAAGACTGGTATGAATCAAAATCAACACAATGGAAGTGAGTTTATGTCTTACTTTTTTATTCCTTTTCAGTTTTCTCCCCTAGTCCCCCAGTTTTTTGAATAGGCTACATAGTGAGCCACCAATTGCATGCTCAAAGTATTGAGCCCACCTGCCGCTCTTAGGGAGAAGGAGGACGCTGTCTGTTTCAGTCAAGATTTTAAATTCCACAATCCAAAGAAACTGTATTAACTGTCCTATAGGAACACTATGAGTTTGCATTCACTCAGTGGCAATGATTTTAGAAAAAAAAAATTTCCCTAAAAACACTGTCATTTGATACTTTTTATGGAAAAGCTGATGTGCCTTCCTGGAAGTTCTTGAACAATGAAGTAATTTGCAACTATTATCTGCCAGAGCAAAAGTAGTCTCTAATTGTAAAGTTATGTTAATGTAGACAGCAAGATAATGAAGCCATGCTAATATACTATGTGGGGGTAGTTGGTTTAAGCTGTTAAGTTGGGTGAAGTAAAAGATAGGAATAAAGCCAGTAAATGCCTGCCGATCTTAAGGGTTTCTTGTTCAATTTGAGATTAATTTTATACATAATTCCAAGATGGGATTTTTTTAGGAGTAGGGTCTGATCACCTGTGTATGAATTACCAGGAGAATATACACATGCACGTTTAAAAATGTCATGGATAAACTCCATTATCTTGTAATTTTATTTTTCTATTGTTTTAGGGCACAAAAGAAACCCCCATCTCAAATACAATTTAAGGAAAACATCTGTTAAGTATTAAAACAGACAAAGACAAGGGCATATCTGATTGACTCACTACCATGGAGTTCATACTGACTCATAGCAATCTCGTGTAGGTTTTGAGACTAGTGGTTTACAAGAGTAGAAATCCCAGTTTTTCTTCTGCAGAGGGACTGGTGCTTTGACCTGCCAGCAACCCAGTGTCTAACCATGACCCCACCAGGGCTCCATGCAGAGCTGATTAAGGGAGGCCAGTTAACCATGACATTAAAATGGTGTCTGAGGATTTACAACTGGGAAGCAAGATAAATAAAGCATGGGAGAGCAAAGGAGCACGCTACCACTGGTTCTGTTCTCCTAGGCACAATCTACAACTCTAGTGGCTTTTCTTCACTTTTTTCCCTGAGTAGGAACTACTCCTTCCTCTCCGTGTCTCTCTGTTGCCTTGTGTAGACTCACTCATGATTCTTAATAAGTTTATGCTCATTTTTTGTGGACACTGTATCAGTTCTTCTCCTTGGGGATCTGCCTCTTTTTCTTTTAATTTTTATTATACCAAAAAACCCTGGTGGCATGGTGAGTTGCCTGTTGGACTGTTGATCACAAGCTCTGCGGTTTGAGACCACCAGTCACTCCTTGGGAGAAAGATGAGGCTTTCTGTTCCTGTAGGGAGTTACAGTCTGAGCAACTTCCAAGTACAATTCTCCTCTGCCTACAGGGTCTGTATGAGTTCCCATTGACTCAATGGCAGCGAGTTTAGATTTTGGTTTATTTTTCTAAATAGGAAGTCCTTCTCCAGGGTCTGGTCTCTTCTGATAGCATCCAAAGTGAATTAACATCATCCTCACTTTTAAGAAGCATTCTGCTTATACTTCTTTCAAGACAAATTTGTTCATGCATCTGAAAGTCTATGGTGTTTTTAATAGTCTTCTGTAGCAACATAAGCAGTTACTCTACACTGTTCCTTATTCACTGTCCACTTTCCACATCCCTATGATGTTACTGAAAATACCGTATTTGAATCTGGAACACTTTAATTTTCAAGGTGACACATTCGCTTCTTAGCACTTTGAAGATATCGTTTGCAATGGATATGCCCATGCATTTGATTTCTTCACTACATCCATAGGCATAAATAGTACATCCCACAAACATGAATCTCTTGACAAGTGGAATATTTTTCTCCACTTTTTATTATGTCACTTGTCAATTGTGGCTAAATGAGTTTTGAAAAACGGTTGTGGCATAGTGTCTGCCACTGGGGTAAAGTGCATAGAGCAATGGTTCTCAATCTATGGGTCATAACAAGCCTTTCACAGGGGTCACCCAGTTCATAGCAGTAGCAGAATTACAGCTATGAAGTAGCCACAAAAATAATATTATGGTTGGGGGATCACCACAACATGAGGAACTGTATTAAAGGGATGCAGCATTAGGAAGATTGAGAAAGGAGCTTGACCTAATGAGGGGTGGTCATGGTAGTTGAACAGACAAATCCATTTCTGGAGGATTATGAGTTTGACAAGATCTATTTTCTTATTTCAGTCAATAGTTTTGTAATTTATGCTTTTTTATTTTTTTTATTTATTTATTTTTTGTAGGCATCACTGCCCTATGGTGGTGGGAGTAGGAGGCCCAGCCTTTGCTCCTGTGAGCTGGAATTGAACCTCCATCCCAGTGGGCTGCAGTCCCGTGCACAACCACTATGCCACCGGAGCTCAACCCTGTAATTTATGCTTTTTAAGAACTTTTAAAATACTCACATAATTGAGACTTAAGTTTTCTGAGCTCTAATCTAATTTAAAGATAACATCTTATGACTAACCTAATAAAAAGTATATTCATAGACTGTGACCAAGCTAAATCATTATCCCACCTTTACTATGTTAGATGACAATGTGAACAACATCCTGCATTTGAGTAATTTTTTTCTAATATGAAACAGACATTATTAATATCAGTCTTAAAATAATTCTGTGATGAATTTTAAGGATAGGTCTTTTATATGGAAATTTTGAATTGCTTATTTACTTATTGGTGAAATTAGATAAGTGTTATATCAGTATTCTAATGAAATTGTATTTCAGTAATTTTTTAAAACTCAGAAGCTTATCTTTGGATTCTGTTGAAAACACATAAAGCTAAGTCACATTTTCTTTATCACTTTTCAATCTGCTGCATCTGTCTTCATAAATCACATATAGGGTTGATAAAAGGAAAAAGCACAGCCTTTGAGAAAGCAAACAAGCTGGTAACTATTAATAATTTTCCAATAGATGGAAACAAATGTTGTATGCATTTCATATTTCTATGGAAACAATACAAACATTATATACATTTTGCAACCCCTTGCAACCTTTCGGGGCATCAATTTTGTACTCATAGTATATGGGTTAAATGCAGTGAATGTAGTAATTCATTTGCATTTTATTTACTTCCATCCTTTATAAAAGTTTACCACAGAAACAGTGTGGATTAATGTATCTATCTTCTTAGAAGTCACAATAGATAAATATGAGTACAAAAGCTTCCTCATCCCTGTTTTCTAGTAAGGTAATAATAATAATTTATATAGAAATCTATACCTAAAATAGATCCATTGAGCCACAGAGATGTATAAAAAGTCCTATAAATAATTTGACTTTGAGCTCATTCTTTGTAGTCCAATGATCATTTGTCTGTTTCTACCTAAGTCACTGTCTTTACTAGAAATATGAACGTCCTCAGATGTTATTTAACCCTTTATCCTCTCTCATCAGTATAAGAGTAAGTCCTTTATAATTGCTATGGTTCATATGTACCAGCCTACATGTAGGTGAAAGAAACCTTCCATATCCTGAGATTAACAAAAAGTTTTGTGATGGTCAAAATTTCCTGGTTCATGATCTTTGGACAATCACTTTCAGAGTACTCTGAGCCTCAAATTCATTTATGTAACAAGGAGGATGCATTAAATGCTATTTTGTTTTGCCTACTTCACTAAGATGGAAGACTACATTTCCTCAAAGTCATTTTCTCCACCTGGTTCCAGAAAGGAAATCGTACAAGATTTGAAGGTGGAAATGAAGCTAGAGCCATTACTCATGACAAGATACTGGTAATCCAACACCAAGATAGCACCCCAGTGTCTAGGGATTTCATTTGCCTTACATCTTCTCCTACTCAGAGTCCATCCTATTGCGGGTTCCGTCAGTCAACAGTAGTCTCATGTCCCCCACCCAGCACTTATCTGCAACCCCAGAAAGGTGGTAGCTCTGGATAGACATTGGCATTATCAGAAGGGGCTGATCAAATGTGTTTTTGTGATGTTCTCCCTTCACGGCCATCCTTGGATGTCCTGAGCAACACTACCTCAAGAATTCTCTTGAAACCTCAACCTTGTCCACATGAATTAATGACACTACTTGCTGACGCTCTCTGTTTTCCCTCTTGGACTTTTTCTTCCTCCCACATCCTGTAAGATCTATTCATATTGTAAATAATAAATTATTTGTGCCCACACTACTGTTCTCATGATTCTAGTCTTCTTGAAACTGACTAGGATTCATAAGTTACCTTTTAATTAAAATATAAGTGATTGTATAATTTCTTTCACAAATACAAACGTCACTCAGAGTAATAATATTAAAATTAAAAAAAAACATTTTCATAATCCCCAGTTTGTTTTATTAATAGGTCCATTTTACAGATAAGGAAATACAATGTAAGACTATAAAGGGGTTTAGAAAATTTCAACAAACAATCCCACTATCTTCCAATTCCTTTTTCCCTTGGAGTATCTAATTTCACTTCTACAATTTGATGTGAACATGAGTGTCTCCCTCTGAAGTATAAGCCCTAAGGTATGCGATCTCTTAGATGTGGTCATGTATGTGATTCAGAGTATCTGTGAATACTTATCAAATATATGTTTACATTGAGATAATTTTCAAGTTATACTCCAAAACACATTGTCATCAAGGCAATTCCAAAAGCAACCAAGTAGAACACAATAGAATCGACCCTTTGAGTTTCCTAACTATAAATCCTTATGCACTAGGAAGCTACATCTCTTGTCTGAAGAACAGACAGATGGTTTCAAACTGTTGGCTTTATGACTAGCAGTCCTATGTATGGTGACACACGATGCCACCTGGGCTTACCTTTCAAGGCATCAAAACAAACAAAGGAAAACACCAAACTCATTGCCATCATGCCGATGTCAATCCTTGGCGATGGGAGGTGGTAGAATTCTCCCTGTGGGTTTCTGAGACTGTAACTCTGTGCTGTAGCTGCAGTAAGCCCCATCTTTCTCCCAAGGACCAGCAGATGGTTTAGGACTGCGGTGAGCAGCCCTACCTGGGATCTCTACCCCACCAGATCTCCTTTTCAAGGTGTAAAACCCAAACTGAAATGCTAACATCAAGTCGATGCTGCCTCCTAGAACACCCCCGTGTGCTTCCAAGACTGCAATTATTTAGGGGACGAGAAAGCCCAGTCTCTCCCATGGAGCCACTGGTGGTGTCCAAACGCAGAGGAGGAAGCCAGCAGACCCATGTTCACTCCCCAGCCCACCAGTCCCTTTTTCGAGGTCAAAGGGATGCACACTTTTGAGCACAATTATAAAAAATTCTATAAACTCAGCGGATTCAAGCCAAGGCTTTAGAGCTGTCCTGTTCATTATACCAGCATGCTATTCCTTATACCAGTGGCCAAATGTCACCAGGTAAATGAAATGGAGTGAACATCTGGCTTGTGAGTCATACAAATCACAATTCCATTGTTCAAGAGCCACTGGTGGATGGTGATGACGGATCTGTCCAGGGTCGGTAAGAAATATACCCATCATTGTACAAAGGTCCATTGGTCAGTGCTACTTCAAGTGGAAAGTCAACACGAGGTACATAAAGAGAGTCCCTTGCTTTATCTCAGTTTAGAAAGCTGAGCTTCTTTCTTGTCCTCCTACTGCCCTCCCCCCGGCCCCAGCACAAAACTCCCATTTCAGTAGACTATCAAATTCACCAAACAGCTTAGCATGAGCTCTATATTTCCCTTTATAAAGGTCAGTGCTTTTTGTACAGCCTGCTTGCATACAGAGTTTTAAAAAAAAATACAGATCCAATTCACCTACAGAGCCACATAAATATTTTAAGACTGTGTTTTATAAACTGTAAACTTTATTATAGGCTTTCGTTCCCGAGCAGGTGAAGTCTATATATCATTGAGTCCCACCACTCCTATTTATGTTTTTAGTAGCATGCATCTTCACTTGTGCTACAAGCACTACCCAGCAGATTGGATTAACATCTCTCCAGGGCCCCCTTCTACCTTCCAGGAGAAATACTGATGGAACCGGAAGCGAATTCCTTGTAGTGTGACTTCTGCACATAAAAGAACAAAATCCAAGGATTTACCAACTGCACAATAGACTACAAAGAGGAAGCCAATCACCTTCTTCAGGGAAGGCACTAAAGAGTTTATCATCTTTTCAGGCCAGAAAGGTTTTGAATGACTAACACACACCTCAACAGCTGCAACAGATTTCTTTGCATTTTAAGGAGCAACATAATAGCAACCCCAATTAGGAACTCATTAGGAAAATAAGCGGCCATTCCAGAAATTTTGGCAGCTATCCCTCATAACCTGAAAGCAATCAAAACACTTCAAATTCACCTGCAGAAAGAAGGATTCGAGTGGGTATCAGTACCAGCCATGTGAAGAGTGAAAATAGTCAGTTACTTACCTTAAAGTGCTTGAGTCTTTTTTTTTTCTGCAGGCAGGAGTTTTATGTGGAAATCCGACGTTTCTTTGTAATAATCACTCAACAAGTGAGCAATGTTGCAATCTGGGATGGACACCGTGCTCCAGAGAACTGCTTCCCACAGGAGTGCACACAGACCCAAAGCCTGCACGGTACTTGAAAACCTGTGAGATATATGAAAATGTTTCCTTTTATATCTTAATCCTGATGAAAATACCGATTTAATTATTTGCAATAGATGATAAACAGGTGCACAAGAATGGATCCTTTAAGACATATTTATATTTTTAAAAGTTCTTGAGGTTAGGGTTGTTAGCGGGGGGAAAGGTCCTTGAGATTGTTATTCCTTAGATAGATTTCTACTATTTCAGTCACTGACATTTTACTTGACTGGGGATTCATTTATGTGCATGCTGATGGAAAGTCAATTTAGGTGACTTTCCATATGTTGGTTACAGCTGCTAACCAAAGATTTGGAGATTCAAGTCTACCTTGAGAGATCTTGGTGGAAAGACCTAGAGATCTACTCCCAATAAATCATCCATTGAAGACATGAAGGCGCAAAGTGACTCGATGGGGACAAGATGTGACCGTCAACTTTCCTACAGATCTATAGCTTTGAAGAGGCTCTCTCATTGTGAGCAAGTGGCTGTGGATGCAAAGTGGGCCCCTGTGAGTGTCTAAGACAGTAGCTGCTCACTGGAATGGAAAATCCAGTCTTCTAGCGAGCTGCTGGTGGTTTTAACCTAAGCTCAGGAGATTACAGCCCAACTCATAAACATGACACAACCAGGACTCCTTTTGAAAAGCCTGTCTACCTTTCTTTTCACTTTGTCCCATTGACTAACTATGAATCCAAATCAACTGATAGGTAGGTCTTATACCTTTTGCCATATGTGGGTTTATGGGACCCAAAGCATTTTCTTTTTAAAAAAATCAATTTTTTCACCCAATTTAGTGGGAGAAAAGTGGGAGCCACACATTGCTACTATTTTGTTCTATATACATGCCACACTGTTTAAAGCGAGAGGATGTAGATCTCAAAGAACTCTGAGGTAGAGGTTTAAATAGTAACTACAGAGTGTCTCAGGAACCAGCGGCCATGTTGTACAATGATTACCTTCTGAGGGCTTCCGTTGAGCCATCTGGTTAATCTAGAGAGAGCATGGCTCATACTCAGTAGACTTTGTCCCACGTGAGCAGGAGAATACATATTAAATTGCCAAATTGAAGCTGCACTGTGGAACTACAAGTAATCATGTTCTTTAATGTCTTACGGATGAGGAGATCAATCTTTCTTAAAGTTGTGATTTGGTCCAACATTTTACCCTGACTGTGCACTAAATGGTGTTTGTGGAACCTAGAAAGAAACCAACATTATCAGTCGTATTAGTTAGACACCTCAGATCTGTGTGGAAAGTGAGCCTGTCAGCAATAGCATCCGTCAAAGATTCTGAACTTGTACATGCCCACAACACAAAGTAATCTGGATTTAGAGGAAGTTAATAAAATAGCTCGTACATGGAAATGGAAAAGAGCTAATTTTGTGTCCTCGACAAAGCTAGAAAGCATTATGGTTTAGTGGTTACTCATTGGATGGCTCCCTGCAATTTCCCCAGTTTCCAATCTCAGGAGAAAGACAACGCTTTCTACTCCCATTAAGAAGAACCGTTTCTGTCCCAGATAGAGGTCAAGGAACTAAACAAACCCATAACAAGAGAAGAGATAGATATGGTTACCAAGAATATACCAACAAAAAAAGCTCCTGGACCAGATGGCTTCACTGGGGACTTCTATAAGACTTTTCAGGGAGGATTTGGCACCAATACTCCACAAAGTTTTTCAGAGTATAGAGAAGGATGGAAAACTCCCCAACTCATTTTATGAAGCCAGTATAATTCTAATACCCAAACAGGAATAGGATCCCACAGGAGTAGAGAACTATAGACTAATATTGCTAATGAACATAGATGCAAAAATCTTCAACAAGATATTGGCCAATAGAATACAAAAATATATAAAAAGCATAATCCACCAGGATCAGGTAAGATTCATCCCAGAGATGCAGGAATGGTTTAACATCCATAAATCCATCCATATTATACATCATATTGATAAGATGGAGTATAAGAACTATATGATAATATCCATAGATGCAGAGAATGCATTTGACAACATCCAGCACCCTTTCCCAAACAAGACGCTCAGACAGATAGGAATAGAAGAACAGTTCCTCAAGTTAATACAAGCTATCTATAAGAAGCTGACAGCTAACATAATAGTCAATGGAGTAAAGACTAAATCAATCCCACTGAGGAAGGGGACTAGACAAGGATACCCCTTATCTCCACTGCTATTCAATATAGTACTGGAGGTCTTAGCAGATAGCATAAGACAACAGAAAGACATCCAAGGTATCCAAATGGGAGGGGAGGAGGTCAAATTATCATTATTCACTGATGACATGATCCTCTACATCGCAAATCCCAAGAGCTCCACATCCCGAGTACTAACAGCAATAGAGGAATATGGAAGAGTGGCAGGATACAAGATCAACAAACAGAAGTCGATTGGTCTGCTGTACACATCTGACAAGAACACAGAAGAGGAGATTAAGAAAGCAGTTCCATTCACAATAGCCAAGAATAAATTGAAGTACCTTGGGATATAGCTAACCCAAAAAAATGAAAGACCTATACAAGGAAAACTACAAAACCCTAATACAGTAAATGAAAAGTGACCTCCACAAGTGGAGGAATATCCCATGCTCATGGATTGGGAGACTCAATACAGTAAAGATGCCTATCCTACCCAGAACACTTTTAAGTTCAATGCTATCCCAATCCAAATGCCAACAACCTTCTTCAGAGAACTGGAAAAACTGACAAACAACTTCATATGGGGAGGGGAAAAGCCCAGAATTAGCAGGGATAAGAACACAGTCGGAGGACTGGATTTACCTGATTTTCACACTTTCTACAAAGCCACAATGGTCAAAACAGCATGGTACTGGCATAATGACAGATACACAGATCAATGGAAAAGAATAGAAAACCCAGAAATAAAACCATTAGCATATAGATAACTGATTTTCGACAAGGGCCCCAAAAGCATCAAGTGGGAGGGTGATGTCCTTTTCAACAAATGGTGCTGGAGATAATGGGAATCTACATGTAGAAAAATGAAACAGGATCTCTACCTCACCGCATGCACAAGAACAAACTCGAGGTGGATCACGGACCTGGAAGTAAAACCACAAACCATCAGGACCATTAGCGAGAGAATCGGGGAAAATCTAAGAACCTTGACCCAGGGAATACAAAGGCTAACTGCAATAGGACAGGGTACACATGAAGGGGAACCTGAAATTGACAAATGGGACTTACTAAGAATAAAACACATGTGTGCATCAAAGGACTTTAACAAGAGGGTAGCCAGGTAACCCACAGACTAGGAGAGGATTTTTAGCAACGATACAACAGACAAAGGGCTTATTACAAAAATATACAATACCATTGTTTCCTGCAAGAAGAAGAAAACAGATAACCCTTTGAAGAAATGTGAAAAAGAAATGAAAAGAAGCTTTACTAGGAAGGAGGTCCATATGGCCAATAAACATATGAGAAAATGCTCCCGCTCATTAGCCATCAGAAAAATGCAGATCAAAACAACCATGAGATATCATCTAACACCTCTGAGGCTAGCCCAGATCAGAAAATCAGAGTGCAACAAATGTTGGAGGGGATGTGGTGAAATTGGAACACTTCTACATTGTTGGTGGTCGTGTAGATATGTACAGCCACTATGGAAGTCTGGCGATACTTAATGAAAATGGAAGATGAGCTACCCTACGATCCAGCTATACCACTATTGGGTATATACCCAGAAGAGGCAAGAAATAAACCACAGCCAGTGGTATGAACGCCAATGTTTATTGCAATACAATTCACAATCGCAAAGAGTTGGAAGCAACCTAAATTTCCATCAGTAGATGAATGGATCAACAAGCTCTGGCACATACACACAATGGAGTACTATGCTTCACTCAAAAACTCAGACCAGCACATGAAACACATCTCTGAGTGGGAAGAATTGGAGGAAATTATGCTAAGCGAAACCAGTCAATCGCAAAAGGATAAGTACGGCATGAGCCCCCTGAGGTAAGTAGAAACAGTAAGGTGTGTATAAAAGAGAAGACTCCTATATGCCATAATAGCTGGCCGAAGAGATGGGGTAAGGGGAGGAGGGAGGACCAAACCCATTGGATGAAACACAGTAATGGAAGAAGGGTGAGGGGGTAGAGGGGAGGTAAAGGGGAGTTCAAAAGTGAAAGGATAAGAGAGGGAAAGGGGCACTAATCCACCCAGGGAGGGAGTACAGGTCTTCTCTCCAAGAAACCGGAGTGGGTGAGCAGTTCCTACCACGAAACACCCAACCATGAGGACAATGTGGAAGCATGGAAGGAAGCAAGAAAAGAGAGCTATAGAGCCAGATACAACCCGAGTCAGAGGGACTCCATCCCTAGTAGTGGGTGTGGCAGAGAACAGGGTGGGGGAGCGACCAGCATCCCACACCCACAGGGACAAAAACAAGAAGGGAAGAAGTGGAAGAGAGCTGGTCCAAGCTCCATGCTTGGACACATGATTCTCAGAGAAATACATCCCTCTGGAGATCCAATGCACCACAGAAAGGCCTGGGCAAACGATTCCTGGGGGCACGAGAGAGGAGAGGAGAAGGGGGTGGGGACAAACACATGGACAGGGAGGGGGAGCAACAGGTGGTCAGGAATCGATGGAAAGGAGGGTGTGGGAGGTCTGGTCAGGATTAAGCAAGGACAGTGAATCTGCGAGAAAACAATGAAACGCCAATGAAGGTGGAACATGATGGTGGGACAGGAGGGAGATGGAAGGAAATAGAGGAAGAGCTAGAAGGCAAAGGACACTTACGGAGGACTAAACATAGGTATGTTCATACATTTATACAACTATCTATTATAAATTGGGAATAAAATTAAGAACATATCTATAGGCCAAATATTAGAGTAGCAGGTGGACCTTGGGACCTCACCCTGGTGCTCCCTCAATGCAAGAACACTATGTTCTATGAATCTGGCATTCCTCAAGGCTCACTGGCCCTACAC
>PVJH01044163.1:0-13167 GCA_004026705.1 Nesogale talazaci | reverse complement strand
GACTTAGGTGCAGCTCCCCTCTAAGAGAGTCTGCTCATACTCACACCTAACCAATATTTCTCGATTTCATGGCAAAACTGGTTTTCCTCTCCCCAGCAGTTGTCTTCTTCATTCCAAGATTTTTGTTGTAATCAAGCTGTTTGTCAATGTGCATTTATGTTGTGTTAATTTTTGTTTTTTGCTCTCCCCTAGCTACCCCCTAAGCCGTCATCCTCCCCCACGCCCACCCCCCTCTGCGGTTGGATGAAAAATCTAGCCTTTGATTAAAATGGAATCTTCCACTATTGAGCTAGTCTTTGTTGAATGAGTCATAGAGGTGCCTGCTCATTGGCTGAGACTGCTCCTACCCAAGGGACTGCCTGGCAGCTGTTGCAAGGCCCCGCTTCATTCACAGAAACCTTGGCTTGCTCGCTGGCCCTTTCATTCACACAAACAGAATTTCATTCACATTTTACTGTGTTGATGTGCTGCTAATAAAGATCACTGAGAATGGGCGAGCCATTGGCCTTTGGATTTGGCTAGGCTTTTAGAACAATCAAATTTGTCTATGGGGGTGTGGGGAGTGTGTGTTTGCTGTTGCTATGCAAGCCAGGGTAAGACAAAAAGGAGAGAGAGAGAGAGAGAGAGAGAGAGAGAGCGTTCTCTGAGGCTCTTCCTCTGGTGCTGCAGCAGCTGGCAGTGCAGCAAGGGGAGGCGCAGCTGGAATGCTTTTTCCTGGGCTTCAGGACTCAGGGCACTAGGAGCTCAAATCTAGGAACTGGCTTCACTCTGTGTACCCTGAGTTCACTGATTAAACCTTGTTTGTTTGTTTTTTAATCTTTCAGGGTGGTGTTTCTGCTGGTGCCATGAGTTTGAGGGAATTCAGGATGAGTTAGAATTTACCTAAGGATTTACCAAGGGGTAAATTGATTGGCTTCCCCAGAAGTTGTTGGGAAATTTTTGTAATCTGAGTTTGCGTGTATCAGGCAAGTTCTCTAAATGCTGATGGGAATTAGCAGAACTGATTAATGGCGAGGGAAAATGGACTCCAGACCTTCTGGGATCCTGGATTTTCTATTTTTCTAACTCAGGAGGAAGAGTCTGAATCCTGAAAGGAAGACATTTTTCTTGTGGATCTTTTGTGTAACACATGCAACTGCATTTTACCTTCCTTACTGCAGAAATGCAAGCAGTAACTGACAGGCTATTTCTAGCATTTCTTAACCTTCTTCTGTCCCCTCCCCAACAGTCACTCACTCCCTGAATGAAGCCCCACCAAGAAGCATTCTTCTCCGGAAGTAGATTATTTCATCTCACCTTGATTGAAAAAGACTTCTGGGAATTAACAGGGAAGATTCCCGGACTGGCACTGGACAGCCGTTAATATGCAGATTAAAAAAATTTTTTTGAGATACTGCATTGCCACAAAGGCACTTGACATAATTGCTCTGTTGATTTGAAAAGGAAAATAAGAAACTCCCAGGACCTTGGCAATTGATATACAGCTAAGAGTGATGATTGATTTATTTTTTTGCCATTTACAAATTAGAGCTACTTTCAAATTAGAATTCATCAGCATTTGATGAAGATCCTAATCTTTAAAAAGCCTCCTCCACATTTAAATCATCTTTACCGTCAGGGCTAATGCAGATGGACTGAAGAGAAACACATGAAGCTGTATCCTAAAACCATGGCTTTTATAAAGTTGACTTGATTTTTTGAAGGCACTTGGGCAGAAATGCAGAGTCCAGAGCCAGGGACGTGAAAACCAAAGAAAGAGGAGAAGGAACTATGTGGGAAGGTAGAAACAGGAAATTTGAACATTGATTGGTTCTAGTGTGCTGTCAGTGGGTGGAGGTAGTCCTCCACCTTTTTTTTTTTGCTGCTGCAGGAAATGATTTGCAGCGTTCCTCAAGTCTTTGTTGAGAAGGGTCTCCTCATTGAATGAGTCATGCTTCTTCTGTGAGACTTGGCACCCTCTGCGCTGGGAGCCGCGCAAACGGCCGCTCTCACTTTTGCCATTCAAACGCGGAGCCATGAGCCTTCTTCTCGCGGATCGGGGCTGTGTCGTTGTGGCTCTTCCCGGCCGAAGCATAGACATCGTTGCCCGCCCTCCCTCTCTTTCAAGAAGCGGTGCCCCGGGCACCCCACTTTTTCTCCGTGCTCGGTAGACGGAGGCTCGCCTGCGATGCGAACCAGTCTGCGCCGGGGCTGGCATCCACCCTGCCCGAGCGCATGCAGCCGGCGCGCCGATAGAGGGGCATGCCGCAGCGGACCAAGTACAGCCGCTTCAGGAACGACTCCGTGACATCAGCCGGGGAACTTGCCCCCAACCTATCCCGGAGCGGCGGCGGCAAGATCGCAGCGGTGCCCGCGGCCGCCACCTCTCCCGAGTCCGCGTACTTGGTATCCCGCGAGGGGCTGCGCCAAGCCCCGGAAGACAGGCCCCGCCACCTCGGCCACCTGATCCACAAGGTGTCCCACCTGAAGCTGGCCAGCGCGGGCATTCGGAGTCTGTCCGCCGCGCCCCGGGAGGGCGGCGGCGCCAAGCTCACGGGCAGCTCCAGCGCGCCCACCTTGGCCTGGGCCGCCCGGGACCGCCCATGTGCCAGCCTCCAGGCCAGGGGCAGTGCGCCGCCGCAGCCTCCGAGCGCCATGAGCAACCCCGGGCAGGGCCGGTCGGGCGACGAGCTGATTGCCAGACCGCCCCGGGGCTGGCTGCATGCCAGCGACCAAGTGCTGGGACCCGGAGTGACATATGTGGTGAAGGTGGGTGTCAAGGGCTCTGGGTGGCTGCTGGTGGCGGTTCCGGAGGAGCTGAGCCCGGGTGGGGGGCAAGCTCCTTATCAGACTCTGGCTTCGGAGGGCTCGGAAGCCAGGGGGTACTTACCACCCCAGAGAGGAAAGGCACTCCCCTTAGCTAGCAGGTCGCCTAGCATCAGGTGAGAAGGGCACTCTCACTTGTCCCAGTCCCTTGGAATCTGTTGATAACCTCAATTGATTTACCATCATCTATCCTGCTCTGCTTTCTCCCCTGGCCCGCTCTTTCCCTGCGTTCTCGCTCCTTCTCAGTCCTCAGCCCCTTTCCCTGTCAATGATGGGACTTGTTCTACCTGTCATACAGTGAAAACACGTGGAGGAACCCAGGCTGCCTTCCGAGCATGGAAGATGTGCCTACCATCCCTACTTTCCCCTGCCATTAGCAATGGGGTTGTCGTTCTACTAACAGTAGGATTTGTCAGCTCTCTGTATGGATGGAAGCCCAGGGCTTGCTTTATATAACATAAGTGTACCACCTAGCCTGGCAAGAATATGTTGGTTTGTCTTTCATGCGCTTCTACTAGTGGTTAATTTAAAGTAGTAAAATGAGTATTGCTTTCCCTCCGATGGCTGTAATCTTACATGTAAACAGACTGCTGGAGCCACAGGCTGGAGAGGACTTCTCCCTTCCAACGCAAGGAATATGAATACACAGCAGTGCGTTCAGTACAGGCCCTCCACCACGCACACATTTTATGGCATTTAAGGAATCAAATACTCAGCACAGTTAAATTAGTCTCTACAAATGCTTATTTTCTCCTCTCGTGGGGGGTGGTGTAGTGAGCGACTGCCATGCTCTCAAGCTCTGTGAGACATGTACTTTCCTACGGAGAGAAAGGCTAAAGCTATCTAATTTAAATTGTCATTCCCAGACATTGATTTTTGTTTAAAAAGAAATGAGACTCAGACTAATTCCCACTGTGTAGCTAATGGAGAAGAAGCCTGCTAGAAGACTGGTCTATAAATAGGGGCTGCAGATCAAATTTTAAAATTTAATAGCCCAAGTCCTCTATCAAAGGCAGTCTCTTGGTCATTTTTTGTAACCAATCAGAGGAAACCACAATTAACTTTGTAGATTGCCTGTACTGTTGCCATGAGTCAGAATGGAAATGAGTTCGAGTTTATATAAAAAGTACTTATAAATTATTGATGTGATAACTGTAAAAACAGGGCCACTTCACGTTTTGAGTATGTTTTTAAATGTAATTTTAGCTTCTGAAAATAGACTGTCATATTTTGCCAAGAGGATGACAGATCAGCACAAAATATGCATATTTATGTATTTTTAAAATTTTTTCAGTTGTTTATTCCTATAAGATTGGACAACTTTCCTCCTTTTCAAAAAATTCATCATTTCAATATGCATATTTAGATGTGTTTATTGTGTTAAAAAAACAAAAAGAAAGAAGGAAAAATGCTCTGACAGCATGAAGGTTAAAAAGTGATCCTGGAGTTGATTACTTCTAAAGTATTAGTATAATTACTGGTTTAAACAAAGGACAGGAGGGGGGGAAAGGCCCACATTTAAAATAGGAAAACAGATTGTGACAATGGTTTTATACTTGTCATGCTGAATATAGAGGGCTAAGGTTTTATTTATAAAAAAAAACCGTAAACATTTTGCTTAGGGTTTTGTGCTTATTTTTTCAAGAATGAAGGCAGACATGCAATTCAAAAATTAAATATATCAAAAATAACGATAACATCCTAAACCAAGTCTGGTCTACCTAGGCCTTCTGTGTATTCCATATGTGTGCCTTCCTCCTAGCAATAACAGTGTGTGAGAATCACAGGGCTGGTTTTGAACAGACTGGATCTTTGGACTGCTGTATCTTGCTTCATAGTGTAGGGCTATGGCACTCAGCAGGATTAAGTTATACTTTAGGCACTATTCATTGACTTACCTTTCTCAGCAGCATTTGTAAACTGCCCTGTCCTCTGCCTATTTGAAGAAGTTTTAAGGCACCAGAACAAAAGACATCAGTCACCAAAAGATGTTTTTACATATATATGCTTAATTCAAATTGTTACATGGGCTCTCTGTTGGTGCACATGTGCAAATTTCTGTATTGCCTAGGTTGCATTCAAGACCATGAGCAAATTTTCTTGAAAAAAACATGAAATTGAAAAAAATCATTACTTTATATTGGTTTGGGAACAGTTTTAATATTTTTAATTTAAGAGATTTCTGATGGCTAAAAATGAGCCATCATGAAATTGCTGTTAATATCTGAAAAACCTAACAATTTTAAAATAATTTATTAAAAATTATAATATATTATTCTCTTCCATTTGTATTTTTTCTAAATTCAGAAAAATTCCAAATGTTTTTCATTTTCCTGGAAACGTATATGCTGTATAATTATAGGAGTCCTGATGTCTCGGTAGCTGAAAGGTCTTTGTTGCTAACCAAAATCCACTAGTCACTCTTGGGAGAAAGAGGTGACAGTCAGCTTCTGAATTGCTATTGTACAATTCTACTCTGTCCTATATATCACTATGAGTGACAATCAACTAGAGGACAATGAATTTTGGTATAGTTATAGATTTCTTTCTATTAGAGATAACTTCTTAAAGATAATACTATGATATCATACACAAGCATTTTAACTTAAATATCTATTTTTAATTTAGTTTGATTAGATAAATATGGAGCTTAGGAAATTCAGGTCTCTAGTGAATTTTGGTCACCAAGTAAGCATACGACTATCTGGATATCAGCTTGTAATAGGAACAAGGAAATTTGATTCCCTTATTTAAAACTTAAAAATGGAAAAGTTTTTGAGCAAGATACAATTCAAAGATTAAACCTTTCGATCACACAGCAGCATGAGGCAGACAATGTAGGAAGACTTCCATATTAGCTGCATGAAGGTGTATGTTTCTGTGAGATCGGCCTCATTGATAACCCTGTTTTACACCCTAAGTATTCTTGAAGCTTGTTCTTGCCTTTCAGTATCATAAAGGGAAAAAAGGAGAAAACAGAGCTTTGAAATATATAGAAAAATGTATTTAAAAAAAGGAGGGGGAAAGAGGAGCTTATACCAAGGGCTCAAGTAGAAAGCATTTGGAAATGAAGATGGCAACATGTGTACAAATATGCTTGATACAAATGATATATGGGATGTTATAAGAGCTGTAAGAGCCACCAATAAAATCATTGAAAAAATCTAACTGGAATGACAATAAATATTTTCATTAGAATTCAACTAAAAAACTTAAATAACTTTCATGTTTGGACATAACAGGCTGATAGACATACAAATGAGTGTTGATCGCACGAGTTTCCCACCTTTTCATTTTACTGGCCTAGAGACAAAACTTAGAGTTCTAAATTTTTGTCTACTACTAATATCTTTCACAGGTCCCAAAGGCAGAAAATCTTTTCCTTCTCCTAAGGGCACAAAGATGGTCAGAGGAGCTGCCACAATTGGTCCCAAACTTAAGGTTGCTAGAGCAAATTCCATGGCACCGAACAACATGGGCACGTGCCTCAAGTCATCAGTGGTTATAGGAAAGTCACAGCATGAGCATGTGCCCCCAAAGTCATCCGTGGTTATAGGAGAGTCACTGGAGGAGAGAAGAGGTGTTTTAGTTCTAGAAAGCAGCCACTGGGATGAAATAGAATGGTTTGAAAACACACATAGCATTGAGGTTCTGCTGTAAAACTGCCCGAGTCCATTTCATGATGGGAAGTGTGACCTGCGTAAGGGAGACAGTGTTATTTATCTGCTGAGTAGGGGTGAACATTTGGGTCCACAAGAAGGATATATCACATTATAGACTTAAAAAAGGATAAGTGACAGAGTTTAGCACCGTGATGAAATCCTCTCCGCAGAGTGCCAGGATTTGGAAGGCCCAAATTTAGAGCTACGAATACAGGCATCACCAAGCAGTTAGTAAGAAAGTAGATTGTTCATACATGTTTGTGAAGGAGCGGTCAAATTTATATGTCTCTCTTAGTGGAGTGTATTAACACTGTGTTGTGAGCTATTCATAGGTAATTTAACAATCAGAAAATGGCTGAAATCTTTTTGGATATGTTAGATTGTTTTTCTTTCTGAATGAAGCTTTGTTGCAAAAACTTTTAATTTTACTTTAAAATTAAATTTTATTTTAAAATTGTTGCAAAATTATTTAATTTTATTTCTACCACTTGTGCACCTGATGATATTTGGGGAAGTGTAAATTATTTGTTAAATGCTCTATTTGTATTTGAAAAAGGTCTTTATAAAATGCATTTACTGGGGCTGAGCCCCGGTGGCATAGTGGTTGTGTGCGGGACTGCGGCCCACTGGGATGGATGTTCAATTCCAGCAGTGGGGCTGGGCCTCCTACTTCCACCACCAGAGAGCAGTGATGCCCCCCCCCACCCCAAAAAAAGATGCATTTACTGGAATTCATTCTTAATTTTTTTCAGATGACTTTCATGGTCTATAAAAATATCTTAAATGTGTACTAAAACTATATAATTTTAGGAACAGTAATCAAGGATCATAAAAACTGTCACCATCTAATACTCAGGATACATTATTATGGGGAACCTTATTGAATTTTGTTTTCATCTGAATTTAAAACATTTCTTATTGTGGAGTTGAACTTTAAAAGTTCATATTTACTTAAAATAGTTTAAAAATATGATAATGTGTGTGATTTGCATGTAAACACTGTCCCAATGGTTTGAGATATGTTTAGTACATTATTTGACATCAATAGACAAAGTTATTAATTTGATCTGGAAGCACAGATGATGTGTGCGGGTATGCACACCAGGCATACTTAAATGCTTAGGTGGACAAGCTACGATGACTATTGACTGGGGCTATATTATTTTCTTGTTTTAAAATAGTGAGTGTTCTTGGAAAAAAATCCTCGATTTCTAGAAAAACCTGATTATGTCATTCATTTCTTTTCATATTCATGTTCAAGAAAAGTAATTCTGAAAAATAGACTATTAATAAAAACTTTCATCTTATAAAGAGTACCTTGCTCCTCAATACATTTTATATTTGATATGAGATCACATTTTTTGAGGAACATATAATAAATATTGTTTCAGCAAAGTACTGATGATTGAAAACCCAGGCAGCAAACACACAAATTAAACTCAAGAGATTGATGCATGTCCCAACAAAGAGGCGGAGCATGAAGGATACACTAGACCTGCAAAACCTACACACGATGGTGATGCTGAGGGTCCAGACTTTGTCTGCTGAGACGGACTGGCCCAATGGGAGCTAGCGCAGTTGAGGTGAGGTTACATTTTGTCAAAGCCTCGTGTGGGGCAGGAGAGGTCAGTTTACTTCTCTGGATCATGCTTTTTCCACTGCAGGAAGATAAAGAAAGGGTTGGGACCAGAGGTGGGATTCAAATAATTTAACAGTTGGTTCACTGTCCTAATGACCATATTAAGTATAAGAAAAGATATTACGGGCTGAGTCCCGGTGGTGTAAGTGGTTGAGTGCTGGACTGAGGCCCTTGGGCTTGGCGGTTCAAATCCAGTGGTGGCTCTCAGGAGCAGCACTGGATAGCGCCCACGACCACCACAAAACACAAAACAAAAGATATTACAAAAAGCAGTTTATTACTTCATACAGTTAAAACTTAACTAAGAAAAATAAGAGATAAGCAAAACTAGATTATGTAATACGAGTTTTTAAATATTAAATAATACCTGAAAAAACAATGCAACTGTTATTTAAGATATTTCCATATTGCTTCTTGATTGACATCCTCACGTGCAATGTTCTTTGGCTTTACCAAGCATCACAGACTGTGTGATTTATCTTTAACTATATTTTCACTGTAGGAATTGGATCCCATTCCTTTAGAGGTAGGACAATTAAACTAGTAGTCATTGTGATTGATATACTTCAAACAGGCAAATTCTCCCTTTCTGCTTACAGCAGTTCTGACAGTATTTTTAGCTCTATGAACACTTTCAGAAATTGCATAATTCTGGAGTTTTAAAAAATATTTATCACAAAATCTAGATAATCATTAATATCAATTTGGAAATTTTAAATGTCATTAAATATGAGCAATTGTTCTTCAGTTGCTTTCCATAGAACTAATATCTCTCCAATATTCCAGTAATTTGGTTCCAAATATTTACAAATTGTAATTTATTCCTATCTCTTTTTTTTCATTTTAAATCATTTTATTGGGGACATTTACAGCTCTTATAACACTCCATACATCAATTGTATCAAGCATATTTGTGCATAGGTTGCCATCATCATTTTTTAAACATTTACTTTATATTTGAGCGCTGGGTATCAGCTCCTCTTTTTCTTCCCCCAACTTATTATTTTTATTAATGGAGCTTTTAAAATTATGGAATTCCAGAAGTGAAGGCCACTGACATATAAGAAAAAGACTTATGTAATGTATTGATGATTTTTTTGTTATTAAATACTTTTATTGGGGACCCTTAAATCTCTTATCACAATCCATACATTCATCCTATGTGTCAAGCACATTTGCACATGTGCTGCCATCATTTTCAAAGCATTTTCTCCCTACTTGAGCCCTTGATATCAGCTCCCCATTTTTCTCCCCTTATTCCCCTACCCACTTTCCCCGATGAACCCTTGATAACTTATAGATTATTATTTTCATATCTTACATCATCTTCTAACACCCCTCACCCACTTTTCCATTGTTCATCCCCCCGGGAGATGGTTGTAAGTTGATCCTTGTGATTGAATTCCCCTTTTTTGCGGGCTCGTAACTGTATCAGTGTCCATGTTCTAGTCTATTCTGATTTGTAAGGTAGAATTGAAGTCATGATAGTGTGGGGAAGGAAACATTAAAGAACTCGAGGAAGTTGTATATTTCATTGGTGCTCTATGGCACCCTGACTGTCTCATCTCTTCCTTGTGACCCTTATGTGAGAATATGTCCAATTGTCCACAGATGGGCATTGAGTCTCTATCCACCTGGCCCCAATTCACATTGGGTTTTATTTTGCTCTGGGTCTTAGATGCCTGATACCCGATCCTATGGACACCTTGTGATCACACAGGCTGGCGTGCTTCTTCAATGTGGGCTTTGTTGCTTTTCAGCTAGATGGTCATTTTTTTTAAGTCTTTAAGACCCAAGACGCTATATGTTTTTATAGCTGTGCACCATCAGTTTTCTTCACCACATTTGCTTATGCACCCCTTTTGTCTTCAGTGATTGTGTTGGGAAGATGAGCATCACAGAATTCTGGGTTATTAGAACAAAATGCTCTTGTGTTGAGGCAGTACTTCAAGGCCCAATGTCCATCTTCAACCTTAATTCTTTTTTGAGAGGAGAGGCATCACTGCCCTCTGGTGGGAGTAGGAGGCTCAGCGTTGCTCCTGGAGAGCTGCTGCTGGATTTGAACCGCTAACCCAGTGGGCTGCAGTCCTGCACACAACCACTGCGCCACCGGGCTCAGCCCCAACCTTACTTCTTAACATATAAATATGAGTACATTATTCTATTCCCCTCTCATTATATATAAATATGTTTACATAAGTACATGCCTGTATTAGACCTCTAAAATATATAAATTATAAAATATTTAGACCTCTATAAATATCCTTTGACTCCTGGTTCTTTCTCTCTATTTTACTTTCTTCTTGTCCCATCATCATGTTTGGCCTTCATTCACATTTAGTACTTCCTTGCTGCTACATTGCCCTTGATTAAACCCTACTAAGCATCTTACAGAACTTTTATCCATTGATTTTAGTTCACTTGTTGTTCCCTTGTCCCTGGGTGAGTTTCTCCACCCTCCTTCCTTTCTCATACCTCCCTTTCTCCTGTATCCCCCAGGAACCATTGGTCCTATTCTTTTCAACTCTGAATTGTGTATCTGCATGTCTATCTTACCTAGATACACATGCAGAGACATTAATAAGCACAAAAACCAGGCAAAGTCAAACAAAACAATAACGAAGACCAACAAAACAATAACAATAACTAGACCCCCACCCCCCCCAAAAAATCACAACAACAAAAAGAAAGCACCTGATAAAAGTGGAAAAACTTACAAATAGTTCAAGGTCTAGCCGAGTCCGTCGGGGTGCCACACTCTGGTTCGAGCTTCTATTTTTGTTATTCCTCTCGACTTCATCACTTTAGTCCCTTTGTTAGTCTGTTGCATGCCCCTAGTGTTTCACCCCAGTGTTATGGAGTCAGATTGTGCACAATTCCTGCAATGTGTCTCCAGTGTTGTCCCACATAGTGCTATGGTTCAGTAAGGGACGGTATGTCTTGTGGTGGGGTTGGCCCTATTGTCCTTCCTGTGCATTGTCTAATTTGAATAGGAATATCATCATTGGGACTTAGTGGATCAGGAGTGTTTTCTTCCTTCTCCATCCCTTTTTCTTTCTCCTGTGTGCTCTAATCAGATGTATCCGTCTCTCCAAGCTGTGGGCTGAGTGCTGTCCTCTGAAGTGTTTTTCTGAGGGTGTGTGTGTGTGTGTCCACATAGTTGGGATTGGATTCAGCTTCGCAGACATCTCTATTGGTTCCCTGGAACATGCCAGTATGTTGTATTCACATCTTGGTGCGTTGGATCAAAGCCTGGTCTCTCTCTCCCATGGAGATATAAACAAGACCCTCCCCTTGGTGAGTTAGTGTCCTGTCCCCCGCCCCCACTCATATCACTTTCTCTCTTTCACTTTCTTTACCATTCCTACTTATTTGACTACCATATGTATCCCTGGATTGGGTTTGGCCCCTGCCATAGTACTGGATCTCACTCCAGGAACATATGTATATAGTAGCTTTTCCACCTCAGTGGACTCATGTTCAGTGGACTTGTCCTTTTGTGCTTGACTTACTTTGCTTAGAATGACTTCTTCCAGTTCTTTCCATGTAGCAATGTGCTTCATGTGTTCATTGCTGCTTTTTGGGGATGCGTAGTACTCCACTGTATGTGTGTACCACAGTTTTTGATTCATTCATCTGTTGATGGAAATTTGGATTGTTTCCAACTCCTTGCAATTGTGAACTGTGCTACAATGAACATTGGAGCACAGATGTCTGGCTGTGGTTTGTTTCTTGCCTCTTCTGGGTATATGCTAATAAACACGAGAACCACATTTTGAAAGGTACAAAGCATGACTACCCGACTACAAAGTTATCACAAGTGTCAAACTTTTTAATCCAGTTTTTCACTTATTCCTTCAAATAAAAAAGCTTTCAACACATTTGAGTCAGCTTGAAACACGGAGGCCCTAAATCTATGGAAACTACATATTTTTAAATGCTGGTGTATCCTGTTCTAATAATGCCTTCCATTAATAGAATCCAGCATAATTGGGATTGAAACATGTAAGGTCATGATGCAAATGCTTTGGAGACAAGTGAAATTAATCTCCATGGCATGGAAAAGATATAGCGTGCACAGGGTTTGCCAGCATTCACAGAGCCACCTGGCTTCCAGGGCTGGTGCTGTTCATTCCAGACCTCAGAAGTTGTTCACTTGGAAACAGGATGGTTGGATCTGTTTGTCCCGTGTTGGCAAGGCTTCTTGTGTTTCCAAATGAACTGTTCTATCAATCTGATGAAAAGATTCATTCATATGTCCTTTATTTATCATTTGAGATGCTATCTTTGCTGCCTTAGCTGCAGGGATATTTAGAAGAGCTCCGAATTCTTGAAGGTAGGACTGTCGTATAATTTACTTGCAGACAAGAAATTGTATTCAATTACGGGTCTGTCTAAGATGCTAGAACCATCAGCTGTAGTTGTTTTTTGGTGAGGCCTCAGCACAGCAGCAAATTTTTAAAGTTGGTTTCCTCCAATGATTCTGTTTAGGATCCCATAGGCAGCAAGTGGCTTGCACCTTTTATCCTGAAAAACAATAGCAAGCGTTTGAGAACGCTGCTGTTCTGCTGATGCTAATTATGGTACAGTGCAAAGCATGTTCTATGGCATCTACACGTTTCACATTCATGGACTGTTGTCTTGTAGCAGAGCTTACTTTATCTTTGTACAGTTTCATTGAGTTTTCTTCTATAATCAAGAACATGTACATAGTGTACTTTACAATGTATTTGTAACTTCATTTTTTGATTTATTCTGAAGCAATGATGCTCGAATTATGTAAGCTTCCGCCTAGACTGGATCATCATCTTTTTTTTATTTTATCATTTTATTGGGCACTCATACATCACTCTCCATCATACTTAGTTCAATACATAGTTACATACACTGTGCCAAGCACCCCCACTTGCCTGTCCTCATCGACATTCTCCTAACATCTGCCCCTCCACTTGGGCTCTTGATATGGGCCCCCCTTCCTTTCCTCTCCAACCTCCCCCCCCCATCCTCATTACTCTGCAATCATTATTGTTTAGTCATATCTTACACTGCCCGACATCTCCC
>PVJH01044162.1:0-13161 GCA_004026705.1 Nesogale talazaci | reverse complement strand
CACGTTTTCTTCCCCCCCAGGGGAGGGGCGCAGGGTGGGGTGGGGGGTCCCCTGTCCTGCTGGGAGCCCTGCAAGGGCTCCCTCCCGCTCCACAGACGTGGCCCTGACTCTCCACCACAGAGGGAAGCCAGCTCCTGGGTTCAAACAGAGCAGCCCCGACCAGCCTGGTGGAGCAGTGGTTGGTTATTGGGCTGTGATCCCCAAGGCCAGCAGTTCTACACCACCAACTGCCAGATGGGAGGAAGATGAGGCTCTCAACACCAGTCAAGTTACCCCTGGGCCACCCGGAAGGGGCAGCGCTACCCTGTCACAATAGTGAGCCCTTGTGCAGGCTTTGTCCCCCTATCCCGCCCCTTTCCAGGGTGACTGCCCCGAGCTCCTGGGGACTCAGAGGCCAGCATAATGACAGGCACAAGTGAGTGGGCACAGAGGGCTTGAGCCCCGCAGGCCTCTGAGTCACCAGGAGGAAGTGCCACTGGGCCCCACCCAGCAGGAGCCTGGATGCCCGGAGGCAGGGCAGAGTACCCATCCCCACTGGGTGGGCAGTGTCCACTCACTGGACAGTGTGGCCCTCCTGCCCTTCTTGGGGGACCCTGGGAGGGGACTGAGCAGGGCAGACTACCCTTTGGGACTAGCACTGGCCAGATGGCTGTCCAGGCGGGACAGAGGGCATGGGTCTGGAGTGCCCAGGCCTCTGTCAGCCTCTTGGGTGAGTCCCTACTTGGGGGGCTGCCAGGTGAGAGCGTCCCTGGCTCCTGGCTTGAGGTCACAGGCAAAGTTTATGTGCCTGACATAAAAGCCTGACCCTTGTCGAGAGCAAACTGCTAGGTCCAAGGTCCCGACCCACGGGGAGAAAGCATGCCTGGCTCATCTGTCCACTCCTGGTAGATGGCGTCTTGCCCGGGCGGCGCTGGGTGGGATCTGCTCAGTCCGGGGTTTCTCTGCAGAGCTGCCTTGCAGTTCGTCTGTGGACCCCATCCAGCCCCCAGCTCAGGGGACAAAGGCCAGGCTGGCACTGTGGGGTTTCCAAGCCCGTGGGGTTTCCAATACCAGGGGGTTTGTCTAATTTCCAACCCCGAGACAGACTTACCCAGGGGCTGCTGGTATTAAATATTACCCCCAAATCCCATTATGGCCAGGCTGATGCAGGTCACAGCCACCCTGTGGGACCGATTAGAACTGCCTGGCACATTGCCCTCTGTGGGGCAACTCCATTGAGTGTGTGCCAGGGACCTGTGAGGGTAGCCGCCCCTCCACACACGGGACAGGGGCGGGGGCTGCTCCAGGGCCTCCTTTCTGACGGCTGGTCCTGAAAAGGTGAGACTCTCACCAGGGCTGGGCTACAGACAGGCGGGCCTGAGAAGACTCCGAAGCTGGCTGGAGGGGGGCAGGGATGGCCTGAGAGGGGGTGGGTTTCATGGGGAGGAGCCTAGCGGGGGCCCCTTGTGGCACAGACAGCTTCCAGAGGATGATCGGAGGCTGGGCGGTGAACCTTTACCCGTAAGACGTGAGGGAGTCAGAGTGGGCACATGACCTTCCAGAGGGCTCCTGGAGAAACCTAGAGACCCCGAGGGGAGGGCTGGTTCCCCAGGACACTGGGGTCAAGGCCGGCCCCACCTGGACCCAGATGGGCAAGGTCCAAGGCCATTCCCAGGCCTTCCCGGTTTTATGGTGGCCCAGGCATGGGTTGTCTGGGCAGGGGCAGGTCCAGGATGTGGGAGGCAGGGAACTTCCTTTCTGCCCTGGAGACTCCTGAGCTGGGGTGGAGCCTGGGGTGGGGTGGGGAGGAAGGGGGGGAGTGTGCCAGTGAGAAGGTTGGTGAACAGGGAGAGGGTGTGAGCGGGCACCGGGAGGCTTGGGGGTGTCTAATCTAGGCCTCGACTTGGCCACAGCAGCGAGGACAGGGTGCGGGAGGGAGGCCCCTGGGGCTTGCCTGGCCAGGTGGGGAGAACTGGGAGGGGAGGGCACAGAGGATCTGGGGTCTCCTGGGCTTTGAATGTTGGGTGGGCATGGGGGAGAGATGTTGGTTGGTGACCAGGTGTTCAGGCTGCGGGCACAACTGGATGCAGGAGCTCAGCGGGCGCGTGTATGGGGCGCTGTCATGGAAAGGGCTGCCGGTGGCACCATGGGTTAAGTGCCCGAGAGGATTCTATAATAGCCGACCACTTTGGAAAACGGGGTGGGGGTGCATTCTGCACTGCCCTGTGGGCCACTGTCAGCGGGGCAGTGGGTTTGGGGTTGGGTCTGCTCTTAGGGATCCGTGTCCATGCGACTGGGTGGGGTGAGGGCTGCAGACCCCACAGCGGTTTTCTATTGTGGTGGTGGTGGTGGGGGACACAGGAAAAAAGCCCACTGTCCTCAAATCCGTCTGACTCCCAGCATCATCGCTGTAAGGCACGGCAGGAGTGCTCCTTAGGGCCTAAGAGGCTTGTTTGAACCCCCAACCGTGCGATTAGCAGATCCAAGCTGGATCCACCATCCCCCCAAGGTTCCCTGTCTGAGCAGCGGGTCTCCATGCGGCAGGGGTGCTGCGGCAGGCAGCTAGCTCCAAGATCAGCAGTTAGAAGCCACCAGTCCATCCGCAGGAGGAAGAGCAGGCTCTGCTCCACAGAGAACTCCCCACAGGGGTGCAGCTCTGTCCTAAACAAGCCAGGGGAGTGACTGAATGAGCTAGAACTGAAGTCTCAGGGTTTTTTTACCTTGGCCAGGTGAGGTCACGTGCCCATCCGTGAACCTGCCTCAGACTCGGGGGTGGGGGGGTGAGGGTGGGGGTGGATGATATACGTCACCAGATTGGAGGGCTTACCCAACCCTGAACCAGGCATCGCAGGAACGGCTCAGAGGACGGAATGCTCCATATCTGGCCCCATATCTGTCATGAAACAATCTCTGGGGTGACTGAAGGGGGATTTTTGCCTTTGAAAGGCTAGACAACTCCCTGGCTTTAAGGCGGGGAGGGTTCAGGGCGCCTAGATGGGCTGGGAGCCGAACTACAAAGCCAGTGGTTCAAATCCATCAGATGTCATAATGATTCATAAAGTTCACTGTCCCTCAGATCACTGGAGGGCCGGACTATAGTAAAAAAGCACACAGACAACTATGAACATATTCACTGCGGTGCGGGCCTGGGGTGGGTCAGCTGCTAAGCAGGACAGGCAGCGGCAGAAACCCCAGGCGGGCCGAATAAACATCCTCGGCGGGCCGCAGTTTGAGGACACCCTGGTTTATAGCCTCTTTACAACTATGGGTCACAATGAGTCAGAATCCACGCCATGTCAGTGGGTTTTGTGGGTGGCTTTCGCAATCTGTCCCTCGGGGCAGAAGTCTAAAATTCAGAACCTCAGCCCAGCAGGAGCCCCCTCCCCCCCGGCCCCCAGGAGAGCGACTCCCAGCTTCCCTGTGGTTGGACATGCCTTGCCCTGAGAGCCGAGACAGAAGTCCAAGTTCGAGCGCGGAAGAGGAGTGTGTCGCGTTTGCACACACCATCTCTGTGGGACCCCACTGTCCTCAGGAGAGTTCTGCCTGCGCGCTCAGTCTGGGACAGACACTCTGGGGGTGGGATGGGGGTGTCTCAGGTCCTTCCCTTTCTCAGGTCAATGGAGAATCACGGAGGCACATGTCTACCCGGAGACAATGTGAGGGATGTTTATGATGCACACATTCTCCCCCTGTGTCCTCCTGACCCCCCTGCAGAGCCGTCCACAGGCACAGGGCATGTGTGGGGCCTGAGCGACACAGAGGGATGCAGAAATTCCGCCAAGCTGGCCTGAGGGCCGGGGCCAAGGAGCAAGAATTAGCCCCTAAACACACACTTGGGAGGGAGTGAATGACTAGAGAGAGAGAGATCCAGTACCTAGCTGCAGACAGGGAGTGAGTCACACAGGAAGTGAGTATGGCAGCCCCAGGCGGGGAGTGAATTAGATGCATGCCTGTGACAGTATCAGGTTATACTGCCCCCCCCACCCCCCAAAGAAGAGCACCTTCCCAGGCACCAGGTTGGGGGCACCTTATCTTGGGGAGCCTAGTCAGTCTCTAAAACACTGTCATTTCCTTCTGACTCCCCAGGAGCCCTTTGACAGGGTCTGCCCGGAGACATGGACCACGTGACCCGACACCCCATCTTCAGCATCCCCCACTCCCCCCGCCTCCCCAGCCAGCCGCTTGATGGCGACACGAGCTACTCCTTCCAGATGGTGAGGGTGGGGCCGGAGGAGGAGACAGAATGGAGCCAGGACATGGCCCCTCTCTGGGCCACTGGCCATGCGACCCTGCAGGACACGGGCAGGACCAGAGCACCTGGGCCCCTGCATGCCTTCTCCAAGAAGCAGTCCCCAGGGTATCCGCAGGAGGAGATGGAGGGTGACTGCGGTGCCCGGGATGCCATCCCCAGGCGGCTGCGGGGCCTGGAGCAGGAGCGCCGGGCGGTCATCGAGGACCAGGCGGTCAAGAAGAGCCGCACGGTGGCCACACTCCTGGGTGACCCTGATCAGAGTGACGGGGCCCTGCGCTGTGCGCCACCCCAGCCCGGGGAGGACAGCGGGGTGGATAGGGAGCAGATTGACTTCCTGACCGCCCGTCAGCAGTTCCTGAGCCTGGAGCGGGCCAACATGGGGACCCCTCAGAAGCCCCCACCCCGGGGGGTCTCCAGGGGACTTCCACCAGGGGTCAGCCAAGCCCCTAAGGCCCTGGACGGCCCCTCCCTGGCCAATGGGTATGACATCTCCCTCCGGTCTCCCTTGAAGAAGGTGAGCGCTGGCCAGAAGGTCCAGAGCCCCCTGGCAGGCTCCCAGGTCCTCCCTGAGGACAAGCCCAACGCCCTCCCCCAAGCGCCCTCTCCGGACACCACCAAGGAGACGCCCATCGAGCGGGAGATCCGGCTGGCCCAGGAGCGCGAGGCGGCCCTGCGGGCACAGCGAGGCTTGCAGCCGGCGGCCGGGCACCAGGAGATGGTGCAGGTGCCCTCCCGGCCGCTGCTGAGCAGGCTCAGTCTGAGCCCGGGCCCGCGGCGCGACCGGGGCCGCCCGTCCCTCTACGTGCAGCGGGACATCGCGCAGGAGACGCAGCGCGAGCAGGACCACCGGCTGCAGGGCGGCCGCGCGGCCACGCCCGACTGGGGCTCCCAGGACCCCGCGCCTGTGCTGCGGCGGGCCTTCAGCTCCGACTCCATCCTGGACCTGGTCCCGGACGCGCGCGCGGCCGACCCCACCCCGGAGCTCAGGCCCGTGAGCCGGATCCCGCCCCACGTCTACCAGCCCTACCTGGGCCCCGCGAGCCCCGGGCTGCAACCGGCCCCTGCGCCCGAGGCCCAGGCCGTGGCCACTCCCAAGGCGGCCGTGTCCCCGAGGCCAGTCTCCGAGGCCTCCGGGAAAGCCCGCGTCCCGCAGCGCGAGCGGCCGCCGCCGGCCCGCGGGGGAGTGGTCCGCCGGGAGCACTTCCTCCTGCGCCCCTTGCGCTTCGGCGTCCCCGAGGCGCCCCGGCCAGCCCAGGGCCCTTCGGGCTGGGGCTGGGGGCCGGCGGGAGCCCCCGTGCTGCGGCTGCAGAAGTCCCGCTCCTCGGAGCTGCTGGAGCGCGAGGTGGAGAGCGTGCTGCGCAGGGAGCGCGAGCTGGCCGAGGAGCGGCGCAGCGCGCTCTTCCCCGAAGTCTTCAGCCCGTCCCCTGTGGACAGCGAGCCGGACTCCAGGAGCTCCTCCCGGGCCTCCGGTGAGCTGGCGGCCCCGTCTCCAAGGCAGCCTCAGGACTGCGACCCACGGTCGATCTCGGGGAGCCACCGGCAGTACCCTGTGGTTTTCGCCTTATGGGTTTGGCTGCCCTGTTATCTGGCGCACTGGGGGTTATGGGAGGCCTGTCTCCTGGTCCTTAGTCTCAACCTGAAGCAACCCCCCCCTACACACACACACACACACACACACACACACACACACGCACACTCACACTCACATACGGCCTCGGTCACTTTTGATCCTTGTCACCTTGAAAGGCCAGTTGGTTCATCTCTCTGCCTACTGTTTCTGCAGACGGTCCTGGTCAGTCTGTCCATCTCTTCTCTCTCCTGGCAGAGTGTGAGCCCCTACCTGGTCCAGCCTCTGGGCCAGACATTGTATGTCTGCTGGACACTCGTCTGACAGTCAGGCGGTCCTGGAGGGACTCTGGGCCCTCCCTGAAGCCCCCACCTCTCCCTCCTCCCACAGGCATCACGGGCAGCTACTCCGTGTCGGAATCTCCCTTCTTCAGTCCCATCCAGCTGCACTCGGGCCTGGTGTGGACCGTGGGGGCTGAGCCAGAGACCCCAGGAGACCCCCCGCAGGATGCACCCTGGCAGAGGAAGAAGAAGGAGATGTGGGTACGTTCAAGACTCCCCGCCTGGTGCTAGGAGGCCTGGCTGTAGCCTGATAACCCGCCCCCCCCCCAACTCCAGATCCTGTTAGGGCCACAGATAGGCAGTGGCCCTCCACGTGAGGGTGACTCCGACCTGTCTCCCTTACTGGCTGCGGGTGCCGTGAGGTGCAGGGTGGGCTGTCCATATCCAGGAACCCTGGCCCCATCCTGACAGCCACTGGCTCTCTGTCCACCCTGCACAGAGTGTGAGGGAGTAGACCTGACAACCCCGGTCCCGCCTGCCCACTGCCCACAGATGATGAGGACGTGGCCCGGTGGCCCAGTGACCAGTGTGAACGCTGCCACATTCCAACTGCACCCTCAGCTTCTTCCCCATCCCATAGGCTTACCGAGGAGCAGCCTGTGTTGTCTTGAGTCCGAGGCCCTGGAGGGCCACGTGGGGTGGGGGCTGTGGCAGGCAGGGGACAGAGTCCTAGGCCAGCTCAAGGTGGGGTAAGCAGTGGGTCCCCAGCGCTGACAGTGTGTTTCCTCCCTGCAGTACGCCGGCATCGACCCCTCAGACCACGTCAACTCGGAGGTGAGGCCTCACTTCCGCCCAGAGCAATCCTGCCCTGGCTTCAGGGTCATTAGGGGTAGGGGGACAGGAGCGTCACTGGACACCCCCTTTTATTCCTACCACGTGATGCTTACAGAGAGGTTATGCCCCCGCGTGCCAATCTCCCCGTGACTGGCCGTATGAGATCAGTGACATGGGGGGATCACGGTGTGTCCACAACCTACATCTGCCACACTACCACACCATGTCCTTCACGGGTTTCCACTAGCCACCCTGGTCCCAGTGTGTCCACTGGCTGTGCCCTGGACTTGGGCGGTTCTGTTCCCTGCCCCTGTCGTTGCTGCAGGCCGTTTGGTCAAGCCCCAGCTGCCTGGGAATGACCTTTGTCCTGCAGGCCACACTTCCTTCACGTGAGGTGGTCTTGACTCTGGGAGGCTGGCCCCTGCTTGCCATGTCTAAGTGCATGTAGAAGTCCAGCTAGCCACAGAAAAAGTCAAGCTCTCAGGTGGACCCTATGCTCAAGCAGTGTCCTTGTCTCCAGCCCAAACTGCTCACAGAACATCAACCTGTTGCTAAAGAAGACTCGGGTCAGGAAGGCATTTTGCCCTTCCTTTGCACATAGCATGAGTTCACCCAGTCTTTGGTCATATCACTAGAGATAGAGGTTCTGAAGCAGGGAGGGGATTCATCTGTCTCCAGCCTGTGCCAGGCCCCTCCTGTGACCCAGTGGTGAGGCAGGCCTCTGAAGAACTCAAGATCTTGATTGGGGACTCCATTCTCCTCTTGCAGGTCCTGGAGGCCACCCGGGTGACCCGTCACAAGAACCTCCTGGCAGAACTCTGGGAAGCCCGTGTCTACACCAGCGAGGATGAGGACTGAGCCTGGTGCTGGGGATAGGCCACCTGCTCTCCTGCCTGCCTGGACCTTGGGGCACTGCCAAGACCCTCCAAGCCCCCTCCTCGGAGTCAAGACCCCCCCGTGTGGACCCACAGGCGGGTCTGAGCACCAGAGCCCATGCCCATAATCAGCGGGCGGTGTGCGCTTCAGATGGAATGTTCTCTGCCATTTTAATTTTCCTGAAGGACTTTTTCTTTCTTTTTTGGGGGGTGGGGGGGGGTTCATTCTTTCTCCATTTCTAAGACTTTGCCAAACCCTGTGGGGTCCAACCAGGCAGGAGACCTGCTCCTGCCTTGAGGTGACCTTGGTCCCCGCTGGTCTGAGGGTGCAGGGAAGAGGCTAGACAGGTGGAGGTGAGGGTCCTGGAGCTGCTGGTCTGAAGGAGGAGACACTGGAGCGCCTCCCCCCGAGGTGTCTTAATCTGAGAGGGGAGACCTGATCAGTCCTCCACTGGGAGCTTCCAGTTCAAGACCCTAATCGGAGGGCCAGCCACCAAGACCTCTCCATGGCGTGCCCAGCAATACCTCATGGGCTTGAGGCTCTGTCAGGGCCCGGGGGGAGGGGGTGTCCCGTGGGGCGGCGTGGTGTGGATGGGGACTTGATCTGTGCACAGAGGGCCAGGGCCGCAGGGTCACCGTCAAATAAAGCAGAGCCAGCCGCCTGCCGTGGTCCCTGTCCGGACCACGCACCCCAACCCACGCCTGGCTGTGTGGTTGTCTGTGGTCACACAGGGTGCGGGGCGGATGGGGTGTGTGAGGGACCCTAACACGTGGCCTGCAGACCGTGGACCCTCTTCAATAAGTCCAGGCCGGGGTCCGGCCCCCTGCCTGCTCTCCCCAATGTCCAGTCACACTGCAGTGCTATGGACCCTGGTCCGGCCCCGTGGGCCCCGTTTGGAAGCCAGAAGGAGCATCTCGGGGGGCCCTTGTACACCCAGGCGGGGCCATTCAGGGCAAGGGCGTGGGTGCTGGATCCCAGTGCTGTGTAGCTTTGGAAGGGCTTTTGTGTCCCCCTCTCCCCCCGTGCCTCCATCTCCCTTGTCCCTGGGAGCCAATCCCTAGAAAGTTCACGGGGGAGACCCTAGTCTCAGGGAGGAGATGTCTGCTCTGGGGAGACCCTCTGGGACTCCCCTATGACACCCCTATGATAGCCCCTGCTCCCAGGAGACCCTCGCTGAGAGCGGCCCCTCCTCCACTCCCAGGGGGGTCAGTACTGTACTTCCACCCAGCACAGGCACCTGGGAGTGGCCCGCCCCAGAAGTCAGGCCCTCCCCCCCCCCCCCCCCCGCCACACCTGGGCCCACATATGAGGGGATCACTCTCTTCTGAGCCGGTGCCGGCCCCCGCACGTGCCTCTCACTGTGTCCCTGTCACCTGTCTGGCCCTCTCCCCCCTCCCTTCCACCCTGCCAGGCTTGCTTTGGCTCTGTGTTCCTGTCTGACCGTCTGTCTCTTAGTGTGTGCCTGTCTGTGTCTTTTTCTGTCTATCTCAGTCTCTCTGTCTCTGTATATCTGTCTGCTTGTCTCTCTGTATCTGTCGTTGTGTATCTCTGTCTCTCTCCCCATCTTCCCACCCCTCCCCCTCCAGGTCCCCACTCCTGAGCCTGGGGGTCCATGCTGCAGGGAAAACTGAGCTGGAGTCTCAGTGAGCCTGCTTCACCGTCCTGGGTGACATTCTAGAATGTTCTAGAAGCAGACAGTGGTGAGGGCTACCCAGACCCTGGGCGTGACTAGCGCCATGGAGTCCCACCTGTGAGTGAGAGATGGCCACACCCTGTCACCTGGGATACACCTTCACTCCAAATCCTGCCTGAGAGCGCCACCCTGCCTCCTCCACCCCTCCCCAGCCAAGCTGCTGTTCCCAGCACAGATGGGGAGGCACAGCCCCCAGCCTCCGCCGTGATGGGGCTGTGGGTCACAGCAGCTGAAGTACTTGACAATCAGCCCTCCCATGACAAAAAAGAAACCATCAGTTCTTTGAAGGCCTGAGAGGAGAAGGTCCTCTGTCCTCCCACTGCCCCCCCTTGGCCCCCCTCTGCTCTTTCTGCACCGTTCCCGCCAGGAGAAACAGCACATGCAAAGGTCCTGAGGCAGGATGTGTCTGGTGGGGGCAGGGGAGGAAGTGAGGGGAGGGAGGGGGTAGACAGGTCATGCAGGTCCTTGTGGGAGCCTGGGAGGGTGTGGGCTGCACAGGGACAGGACTTGGTGATCGCCCTTTGGTCACCATGCAACAACAGACCACGGTGGGGGGGAGGCGCGGGAGGGGGGCAGGAGAGAAGGAGGGTGTTCACAGTGCAGCTCCTGCCTGTGCCAGTGGATGTGAGTGAGTGAGAAATACCTGCTGAGGGAGCCGCTGGCCCCAAAGTCCAGCTAGTGCCGGCTACTTGTCCTTTGCCCAGGGTTCAGTGTGGATGGCCACTTACCCAGCATGCTCTCTCTCTCTGCCCTGGGCCCGGCTCTCAGGAGAACCCCTCAGTGAGGGAGGCCGCAGGTGACCGTCGGCGGTGCGGCTGGCAGCCAGGTGGCCGCCAGCAGGTGGCAGCGCACGCCCACAGTTGGTGTCCTGCAGGAGCAGAAATGGATCCCAGGGTGGGTCCAGGTGGGAGCCAGCTGTATTAGCAAAACCCGGGGGCTGGGACAGCAGCGTGGGGCTGCTGAGCCCGAGGTCACGGGTTCGAGCCCAGGCGTCGTTCCGCAGGCACACGATGAGGCGTGGCTCCTGTGAGAATGGACCGCGCTCCTCCGGGACTTTGCGAGTAGGCGGGGCCGCAGGAAGTGGGTGTGGCCCCACGGGAAGGAGGCCACGCCCAGCCGCTCGCTCTGAGGACGCGGGTTCGAGGACTCGCAGAGGAACCTCCGGCAGAGATGGGCGCGGGCCCTGGTGCGGCCACCCCAGGACCCTGCCTCCCACCGTCTTGACTGTCCCCCCAAGAAGCTCTCTGCAGCGCCCCCTCCCCCAGCAGCGAGACCCTGAACTCCGAGAGGGGGAGGGGGGTTTACAGGGCAGGCTCCACGAACGCTTTTGGGGAGGGTCCGCCCCTCTTCCTGCTGAAAGCAGCCTCTGACGGCGAAGAGAGACGGAGCTTCGTCCCTTCCCGGCGGCAGGGGAGGCTGGGCGCGGGGCTCCCAGGCCGTTACACCAGTGTCCAGTGGTCCAGTGGACGCGCACACGCAGAGACCCCCGTGGACGCGCCGTGCGTTCCCCGACGGTCACTCTCTGTATCCAGAGGAGCGGCTGGTGGGTTCGAACTGCCCGGCTCTCAGCTAGCAGCCGGGAGCGCAAACGCGGCTCCCCAAATCCGAAAACAATCTTCAGTTATCAGGGGAGGGCCAGAAAGGAGAAGCGCTGACACCGAGGGCGCGTAGAGGGAAAGCGCTTTGAAAGGGGTGCTGGCTGGCCTGGCCCAGCGGAGGTGTGGGCTGTTCTGAGGGCCCCTCAAAAGGTGCGCTGCTAGAGAAAGCAGAGTCAACACAGGCCGGCTTCGGGCTCGGCTGGCTCCCAGCGCTGCTCTGAGGTCCTGCCTGAACGACTGAGTGACCGCCCCCCCGCCCCCCGCTCGCCCCCCCTTCTTCCTTTCCAGGTGGAGGTGCCATGTCGCCCGTCCCCAGGCGCCTGGCCCACCGCCAGCCCGCTCTTGCCTCTGCGCGCCAGGTCAACAAACAGCCCCCCAGACAACCGGGCCGCCCTGGGGTGGAGGGGGGGCAGTTCAAAAGGCCCCCACCCACGCGTGCTGCCACCGGAGGGCGGCAACACACCAGCGATGTGGCCTCAGGGACAGACGGCCCGTCCTCCGTCCCCTGGAAGCTCAGTTGCAGTTTTCCCAAAGGCTCCGTCCCCATGCCTGCTGGAGCGCACAGGTGGACCTGGAACGCGTCCTCCGGGGGTCCGTATCCCGCCCCCTCCCGCTCTCCTCCCCTTCCCCCACGACCCTGGCTGGCGGCGGCTCCCGACAGAGGTGAGGGGGAACCGTACCTGTGCTGATCAAACTCCTCCAGGTGGCCCTTTGTTTGGGTTCCTGGGAGAGAGAGTTGGACACCCCCCCCACCCCCGCCTGGCGCTCTGCCCAGCCTGTACTGCTGTGGGGGGTGGGAGGGGGAGGAGGGGGAGGAGGGCGGGGAGGATCCCCACTTGCGTGGCTGCTGCCTGGAGCACAGAAGGAAACCCCCCTTCCTCGCGCTTGTTAGATCTGAGCCACCGGAGCAGCCAGGGTCTGTCCATCCGTGGGTCGTGTGTCCCTCTGCAGGGAAGGAGGTCTCCGGCCTCTGCTTCGAAGGGGAACTCTGGCTGCCCTTCTCCCAAGAAGCGGACGGCGGGGCTCGAGGGCCGGGGCACTCTCCCTGGCCCTGCCCGGGCTTCCACCCACCTGTCCTGGCATGAGTGTGTTATCCGAACCCTGCTGGGACTGGTCAATATCCAGATACCTAAGAAAACAAGCTCACTGTCCTGGAGTGGATGTCTGCTCATGGGAGGGACCCTGCGGGACCGAGCGGAACTCCCCCTGCGGGTCTCTGGAGCTGCATGGCTTGTGGGAGCAGGAGTGGCTGGTGGGAGGGAACCACTGACCTCCCCGCCCAGCACTTAGCCCGCTGGGCCACCAGGGTACTGCAGGCAGCCCCGAACCCACCGCCCCGGAGCCAGCCGGGCTCACGGGAACCCCGCAGCTTTCCAGTTTCCGTCCTCAGGGAGGCAGAGGCCTCCTCTTGCTTCATGGAGGTGGGCGGGTGTGTACCACAGACCTTGCAGGGGGCAGTTCCCCGAACAATGATCTTTCAGGCAGGACAGGGGAGAGTGACCCTCCGAGGTCCCAGACTGCGGAACCTGGCTGGCGTCCGAGGGCGGCCGCTGTGTGTCAACCGCTGGCCTTGCCCAGCAGCCCTGTTGCTGGGCTCACACTGCTGTCAACTCACTGCCTGACCTGCCAGCAAGAGCCGCTCTGTTTCTGAGGCCTGGACATCCTCCAGGAGCTGAAGGCTGCACCTTCTTCTCCATGAAGGGGTTCTCCCACCTTGGGGTCCAACCGGGTGAGGTTTGGGGTGGGCTGAAATGACTGAGGGGGTCTAATCATCCATTTACTCTCTCCCCACGTCTGGAGGCCAAAGTCCACAGGAAGCACAGCCGCCAGGCTGGTGCCAGGCTGGTTCACTGATCCGTCCATTCACCAATCCACCCACCCACCTACCCATCCATCCACCCACCCACCCACCTACTCATCCATCCACTCATCTATCCATCCACCCCCCCACTTGCCCATCCATCCATCATCCATCCATCCATCCACCCGCCCATCCATCTACCCACCCACCCATCCATTTACCCACCCACCCATCCATCCACCCTCTACCCACCCACCTATCCATCCATCCACCCATCCAT
>PVJH01044161.1:0-13167 GCA_004026705.1 Nesogale talazaci | reverse complement strand
GCTTCTCCTCCAAGATGTCTCGCCGAGAGTCAACTTTGTGTCTTATCAGTAGAGCCTCTCGAAGGGACTGAGCCATAAGACTCTCACCTCCAAGGAGAAAATACAGTCAGATTTCCCAGAATTCTCAGGATAAAGCCATGCCCACACAGAGGTCTCATTGGGTATCTCCAGATTGTCAGGCTAGACTCCACCCCTACACGCTGAGTCCTCAAACTGACACCAGACTAGGTGTGGCCACACTCGGGATGACGGGATGACAGTGCCGGGAGCGGGTGGAGAGGTTCTCCTCTGTGACTCCTGGGTGCGCCGGGGCTCAGAATCATCTCCACTGCAATGATGGAGTGGCACTTGATTGGTGGGTTGGTGGATAGTGTGTGTGTGTGTGTGTGTGTGTGTGTGTGTGAGAGAGAGAGAGAGAGAGAGAGAGAGAGAGAGAGAGAGAGAGAGATTATGGATAACTCTGCAAAGTATCAAACTCTCTGTCACTGAGCCAGTACCCGCAAGACACGATACAACGGATTCTCAGGCTTCCGCGACTGTACGTCGTTATGGGAGTCGAAGACCTCCGTCTTTCTTGCTCCGCGGATGGTTTCAAACGACCCACCTTGGCGTTAGCTACCCGATGTGTAACTGCTACGCCATCAGGGCCCCAGAGCACATGGTGGATACCTGTGCAAAGCGGAGCAGCCCTGGTGGGGCGGTGGTTAGACGCTAGGCTGCCAATCCAGAGATGAGGAGTTCAAAGCCACCCGTCGCTCTGCTGGGGAAAGATGAGGCTCTCTACACTCCTCAAAAGCTTCGGTCTCTGAAATCCACAGGGGCACTTCTATCCTCTCCTAGAGGGCGCCCCGAGTCAGAATTAACTCTATGGGGATTGTCCTTTTTTGGTGCAAAAGCATTCCGGAAGCATTTTCAAATGCATCTTTTTTTTAATTCAGTCAGAAATGGATTAAAGATGCTTTGATAATAATTGGTGGTTGGGATGCAAAGGGGAAGGAAGGGTAGTTGGAAAATATGGTCTCGGTGATAGAAAAGGAGCTGGGGGTCACACGATACAATTTTACAAGACCGATGACTGGTTCATCGCAAACACCATTTTGACAGCATGTGGGGCTTCTCCAGATGGAATATGCAGAATCAAAGGGATGACAACGGTGGGAAGAGGCACTGGAGAAGTTCAAGGTGAGCACCGAAAACCAGACCAGGAGCCAACAGTGGAGCAAGACCAGCCATTGCACAAATGCAACTTCAGAATAAAGCTGAAGAACATTAAAAACAAGTTCACCAGAGCCCAAATGCAACCTTGAGTCTATCCCACCTGAATTTTGAGACCCTCTTAAGAACAGGTTAGCACACTGAGCACGAATGACAGAGACCTGATGAGCTGTGGGAGGACCTCAAGACCATCACTCATGGAGAAGAAAAAAAGGTCCTCAAACTGCAGAGTAATGAAGACTGGGGGGGAGGAGGGAAAGGTTGGAAGGGGAAGGAAGCGGGGCTCATATCAGGGGCCCGAGGGGAAAGACAGATGTTGGGAGAATGTTGACGAGGACAGGCAAGTGGGGGTGTTTGACACAGTATATGTGACTATGGATTGAACTATGTATGATGAAAAGCGATGTACGAGCACCCAATAAAATGATTTTTTAAGCTCATTAAAAAGACAGAACAATATTTCCCTTGGTACTGGGGACCTAAGTGGAAGGAGGATGTTTTGAGAATGATGATGGCAACAAGTGTACAAATGTGGCCTGCGTGCAATTGATGTATGTATGGATCATGATGGGAGTTGAATGAGACCCCCCGATAAAATGATTCATTTAAAAAAAGATGGGAGGGGGAAGGAGGAGCTTATACTAAGGGCTCAAGTGGAAAATATTTGGAAGTGAATATGGTAACGTGTGCAAATATGCTTGATACAAATGATGCATTGAATGTTTTTTAAATATCTGTTTGTTTGCTTTTTGTTTTGGAGGGGAGCATCATTGCCCTCTGGTGGTTGTGGGAGCTACCCAGCCTTGCTCCTGGAGAGCTGCTGCTCAATTAGAAGCGCCAAGCCCACGGGCAGCAGTCCCGCACTCAACCACTTACGCCACCAGGCCTCAGCCCGATGTATTGAATGTTATAAGAGGTGTAAGATCCTCCAATGAAATCATTGGGGAAAAAGAGACAGGACAATAATATATAATTGATCAAGGATTCACAAAGAAGTGGGGAGGGGGGGTGAGAGGAGCTGATAACCAAGCACTCGAGTAGAAAGAAAGCTTTTTGGAAATGTTGATGGCGATATATGGACACGTTTGCTAACATGCTTAAATGATGGATTGGTATATGATTTGTAAGAGCTCCCACCCCAGTAATATAAAGATTAATTTTTTAGAGGTAGGAATGAGAGAAAAGATCAGAGTGAATGTCAGAAGAGAGTCTGAAACATGCTCTTCATCTTAGAGTCGCTGAAGCAAATGGAAGAAAGGATGAAGTCAAGCAGCTGCATGGAACATTTCAAAGGGCAGCTTGAGAGGTCAGCACCAACTATTTTCAGGGAATGTGCAGAGACCCAGTAGTAAAAAACCGAAAGGGAAGAACACATCCCGCCTATCTTACGTAGAAAGAACTCAAGGAGGGATTCAAGCCTGGAGCTTCAATAGTGAATGATGCAGGAAGTATCCAGAGAAGGTGGAAGAAAGACACAGAATCACTGTACAGACCTTCCACCCCTTCAGGAGGTGGCATGCGTGCAAGAACCAATGGTACTGAATGAAGATGTTCAAGTTGCACTGAAAGCCTTAGCCCCAAACAAGATTCCGGGAATAGATGGAACTGAACTGTTTCAGCAAGCCAGGGAAGTCCTGGAAGGACTCACTCATCTAGGCCAGGATGGCAACTACTTGATCAACTAACTAGAAGAGACCCCTCCATATTTGTATCCATTCCAAATAAAGGTGACCCAGAAGAATATTCAATTTATCGTTGATATCACACGCAAGGAAAATTTTGCTGAAGAGCATCCAACAGAATGGTTTAGCCGTGCGTTGGCAAGGAGCTGCCAGAGACTCAGACACAGATGCTGTTCTGAGGACTCAGATGCCCCTGATCCCAGGCACGATGCTCTCGATGGCCCAGCTTCCGTGTGAAAGTTGAGCGCCGACTAAGGAAAATTGAAGAGTAAATGTATTTGCATGCGGGGCTGACAGAGTATTGAAAGCCCCACAGACTGCCAAGAAAACAGGCAGGTCTATTTTGGAAGAAGTATGGACAGACTGCTTTTGAGAGGCATTACGTATCACAAGTAAGAGTCCTTTGTTGCTCGTTGCTAGGTGACCTTGAACAAGTTGTAAGCCATAAGGATGGGATGTCCCACAGAAGAGGTGTTTTGGGTCTTTGGCAGTCCATGGGACTTTCAATATTCTTCCCAAGCACCATAATTTACATGGCTCGATTTATCTTTGGCCTTTCTTATTACATATCCAACTTTCACAGGCATTCAAGGCACCTAAAAATACCATGGAGTGGGTCAGGCGCACCTTAGTCCTCAAAGTAACATCCTAGCTTTTGAACACTTTAGAGAGGTCTGGTGGGGCAGATTTATCACAATTCAGGAGACTATGAGTCCAAATTCCTGGGGGTAACTATAAAGGGAAGTCCTTTTTGTCTATTTCTTCTTTAATTTAAACAATTTTAATGATTTTATTGGAGGTTCCTACACCTTTTATCACAACCCATACATTCATCCAGTGTGTCTAGCACATTCACACATATTCTGCCATCATCATTTTCAAAGCATCCTCTTCCCACTTGCGCCCCTGATATCAATTCCCTATTTCTTCCCCTGCCCACCCTCAGGAATCCTTGATAAGTTATAGATTTTTTTCCATATCTTGTATCCTCCTCCATCACCCCTCACACGCTTTTCCATTCTCTGTCCCCCTAGGAGGAGGTCCTAAATTGATCCTTGTGATCTATTCCCATTTTCTCACCCCACCATCCCTTAATCCTTGGCCCTGAGGGGTTCACCTATCCTGGATTCTCTGTGTTTCAGGCTCTTATCTGTTCCAGTGCGCATGCTCTGGTTTAATCCAATTTGTAAGGTAGAATTGAGGTCATGAAAGGGGGGGTGGCGGGAGAGACTGGAGGTAGAGGAGGGGGAGAAAGCATTGAAGAGGTAGAGAAAAGTTGTACGTTTCATCAGTGCTGTACTGCACCCTGACTGGCTCATCTCTTCCCTGTGGCCCCTCTGTGAAGGAATATGCAATTGTCAACAGATAGGCATTGGGTCTCCACTCCATGCCCCACCCTAATTCACATTGGATATGGTTTTGTTCTGGGTCTTAGATGCCTGAAACCTGATTTCGTGGATGCCTCATGATCACACAGGCTGGTGTGCTTCTTCCATGTGGACTTTTTGCTTCTGAGCTAGATGGCCCCTTGTTTAACTTCAAGCCTTTAAGACCCCAGTCAATGTATCTTTTGATAGCTGGACAACATCAACTTTTTTCATCACATTTGCTTATGCATCCATTTTGTCTTCGGTGATCATGTCAGGAAGGTGAGCATCACAGAATTCTGGATTGCTAGAAAAAAAATGTTCGGGCTGAGCCCTGCTGGCGTAAGCGGTTGAGTGGGGGACTGCAGCCAGTGGGCTTGGCGATTCAAATCCAGCGGCAGCTCTCAGAAGCAGCACTGGGTAGCTCCCACGACCACCAGAGGGCAGTGATGCCCCCCCCCTCAAAAGTGTTCTTATGTTAAGGGAGTATTTGAGTCAAGGTCAATGCCCATCTACCACCTTAATTCTTAACATATGGATATGAGAACATAGCTCTATTCCTCTCTCATTATATATGTACATTACATATATGCATGCCTGCATTTAGGTCTCTATAAATGTCTTTTGCCTCTTGGTTTTTTCCTTCTATTTCCTTTTTCTTTCCTCTTGTCCTACCAATATGTTTGGCCTTCATTTGGGTTTAGCAATTCCTTGCTGCTAAATTACCCTTGATTAAGCCCCACTAGGCATCCTATGGCCTTCTTTCCATTGATTTTAGTTCACTTGTTGTTCCCTTGTCCTTGAGTTGGTTCCCCAATCCCCTTCCTTTCGCCCACCTCCCCCTCTCCCCTATCTCTCCAGAACCATTGGTTCCATTCTTTTCATCTCCAAATGACTTAACCTGCCTATCTTATCTGGATAGACATATAGATACATTAATAAGTGCAAAAAGCAGGCAAAGCCAAATAAAACAGCAAAGGAAGTCAAAGCCAGCAAAACAATAATGACAGGGAAAAACAAAAGAACAATAAACCACTGACAAGAATGGAAAAGCCTATAGATAGTTCAAAGTCTGTCTAGGAGTGTTTTCCAGTCGAGTCTGGTGGGGTGCCACACTCTGTCTTCAAAGTCTATTTTTGGTGTTCCCCAGGGGTTTCATCATTCTGATGCTCTGCTGCAGCCCTCAGTGCCTCACCCCAATGTGATGGACCAGACTGTGCATTATTCCTACACTGTTTCCAGTGCTGTCCCCGGCAGCACTATGGTTCAGTGAGGGACGCCGTGTCCTGCGGTGAGACTGGCCCTACAGTCCTCCCCTTGCATTTTCTGCTCTGAGCAGGAACATCAGCCTCAGACGTGGTGGGTCAGGCTGGTACTTCATCTCTTCAACAAAACATCCCCTGCTATTGGGTCAATGCCCACTCAGAGTTGCCATGTAGGACAGAGCAGAACTACCTCTGTGGGTTTCTCTAAACTTCTCTGGGAGTAGGGATCGAATCTTTCTCCCAAGGAGTGGCCAGTGGGTCCAAACTGCTGGCCTGGTGGTTAACACCCCGCGTTGGTCTGGATGGACGAGAGAAACAAATCCAGAGACATCCATATGTATGTAAGAAGGAAGTTTATAGACAAGAGCAATTGAACATTAAGAAAACATCCTAGCCCAGTCCAGATCAAGTCCCTCAGTCCGCTATTAGCCCCTATGTCCAATACCAATCTATGAAGTCCCCTTCATGCGACGCATGCAGTGACGCCGGATGCAGGAAGATTACAGACCAGTGGGTGGAAAGTCATGTGGATCCAGTGGAAGCATCTCAGCGCTGGAGTCTCCACGTGGCTTCTCCAGCTCACAGCCTCTAGTGTAGCTCTGTGTCTTGTGAGTAGGAAAGTCTCACAGGGAATGAGTCTGCATCCCGCCTCCCCCGAGCTATTTAGAATCTCCTTAGCACCTCCAAAGGAGATTATCAAGCTGTGATCTGATCGGCAGGCTAAACTCCACCTCTTCACTCGGAGTACTCTCCCATTGGCAGCAGATGACGTAATGGCTGCACACACACACACACACAAACGCCCAACAAGCAGCCCCCACTCCACCAAGGCTCCTCTTTCACCTTCCCATAGACAACAACCCTTGGAGTTCCAGAACTTGTAGACCCGTCTACTTTCAGTCCACCAGATGGGGGTCTCTCTTCCCCATGTGAACCCGCTCATCTCCCCATTCCGTCTGTTCATTACATCACTCAGAAGTGATTGGCTGGGTCCCAGTCTGACTCTTGCTGTTGTGAGGTGCCGTGGAGCAGGCTTCTGCCCACAGGGACCCCGTACACAACACTGTCACCATGCTCATCATGACAGCCCCCTTTCCCAGGCTCTCTGATGCAGCTTGTGTCACTCCATCTCATCGAGGGGCCTCCTCGTTCTTGCTGCTCCTCCACGCTACCAACCACGATGACCTTCTCCAGGCACTGATCTCTCCCAGAAACAGGTCTGAAATACCTAAGACCGTGTCCTGCCCTCCTTGCCTCTAAGGAGCACTCTGGTCTGACTTCTTCCGACACAGTCTGGTTTGTCCTTGTAGCTGTCCAGAGTACTTTCAGAATTCTTCTCCTGCACCACCGTTCACATGCGTCCATTCTTCTACAGTCTGCCTTGTTCAACGCCCGATTGTCACATACGGGTGAGGACAAGGAGCACGCCATGGCTGGGGTCGGGCGCATCTTGGGCCTTAAAGTAGCCTCTTTGCTCTTCAACACTCTACAGAAGTCTTGGGCAGCAGATTTGCCCCCATGTGGTATGTCTTTTGATCCCCCGGCTGCTGCTTTCATGAGTATTGACTGTGGCATCAAGGAAGATGAAATCCTTAACAATTTTAATTTTCTCCATTTATCATGATTGATCCTATTGATCCAGAGGTGAGGATTGGGGTCCTTCTTACATGGAATCGTATTTCATACAGAAGGCTATACAATCCTGGATCTTCGTCAGCAAGAGCTTCAATTCCTCCCCAGTTTCATGAAGCAAGACAGCGGCGTCATCTGCGCACCATCCATGTCCATAAGCCTTTCTCCGATCCTGGGCCTGCACTTTTCTTCCTATGCTCAAGCTCCTCTGACGATCTGCTCAGCACCACCCTGTCTGTGGTCTCACAAGCCTCACCGAGAAAGAGGATTCAATTCGGAGCAAAATAGCCTCCACGGGGCTGGGGTGGGGATGGTTGCCGTTAGCACCCATCAAGATCCGAAAATGAGACATGGCCCCAGGGATGCATCCTCTCCCCATACATATTCCATCTGTGCGCTGAGCAAGTCATCCTCGGAGAAGCTGGGTCCGGTGACGACGTCGGCATCAGGGTTGGAAGAAGGCTTCCTGACCACCTGCCATCAGTAGACGGCACCCCCACCTCGCCGGCTGAAGTGAGGAGGACGCAAAACACCAGGTGATGAAGGCCACGGACGGCAGCCTTCAGGGTGGATGACAATGTGGTGTGAAGAGGACTCCAATGCTCACCACTGGACCGAGAGGGACGAGCGCGATATGTGGAGGAAAGATTGAAGGTGCGGTTGTTTCATCTTGCCTGCATCCTCCATCGTGCTCCTGGAAGCAGCCGTCAAGGGCTCAAAGGCCGCGTCGCATTAGCTCCAGCATTGCACGAGAGCCTTTGAAAGTGCTGAAAAGGAGAGATGTCACTCTGAGGACAAAGATGTGCCTGAGTCCAGCGTGGTCTTTTCTATCGCCTCGGCTGTGTGTGAAAGTTGGACATTGAGTCAGGGAGACGGGAGAAGTGAGGCTGCACTTGAGTCAATATGCAAAACCAGCAAAACCCTCCAGTGGACCCCAGAGAGTCAAGGCCAAGTCCGAGCAAGCCCATGGGACAGGTCAGAACTGCCTTTGTGATTTCCCAAGATGCGAACACTTGAGTAGAAAACCTCGTCTTTCTCCAGTGGGGCAGCCACTGGTCTCAAACTTCTGACCATGGGCCCAACGTGTGAGGTACTTTGCCACCGGGGCTCCACATCATCCACAAGCTGGTGGGAGTGATTCCGTTATATTTTCCTTCTGTTCTTCCAGCATCCTCTGGAAGATCCTGGTGGGGCACTGGTTCCACAGTGGGGCCAATGACCAGCGGGTCAGCCATTCAAACCCACCCACTTGATGGCCCCCAACTAGAACCACAGCTCTCAGAGATGCTCTTGAACTCACCCACTGCTCCTCTCATGCAGGAGGCCCTGGAGAGGGCAAATAGCACAATTTTCCACTGCTAATCAATAGATGGGCAGTTCGAGTCCCCCCACCCAGAGACGCTGACCTCAGAGAATCGGTGCCCCAATCTCACCTGACAGACGTGAGCCCCCTGAGAGTGATTGACAACCGACACAGGGACACAGCCGGCCACTCCAGGCAGCCTGCAGTGCTGCTTCTCTTCATCTCTTTCCTAGGGGCACATGGGAGTCTCAGGGCAGCCACTGCGGGACGGCGTGACTCCCAAGGTCATAAGCAGTTTCATCTGCGCTCCTTGGCCCACGAGATGCTTTTCATGAACTGGTGTGTGCGTGTGAGTGATTAACTGGTGTGGGAAACACAGTACGACAACGGGCGGAACACCCCATAAACATTTACTGAACTGAACGGTGTCCAGGGCCCTCGAGGGCTCCCTGCTGCCATGAAAGGCAAAGCAAGTCACCACTTCCAGGCCCCTTCCTCTCGCTCTCGCTCACCCCCAGTCCTCCCGGGAGCAGCCACAGAGACCTGTGTCTTTGCTTCATGGAAGGTTTTGCGGGCGCTCGTGGACTGCCTGCTGCATGACTGCCCCACTGCTGCCCACTGGGGGTTGCTTGGGGGAGCAAGAAGAGAAGTGGTCCCTACCTTAGTAGCAGAGGAGTGTGGTGGGAGAAAACAGACTCCCACAACCACAAGTCAGATGGAGGATCCCTCCCTGATGGAGTCAGGGCTTTGGGGCGCCGGGGGTGCAAAGGGTTTGTGCAGAAGAAAAGCCCGAGAGAGCTGCTTCCTTCCAGATGGTAGCCCTGGTCCTGCACAGCAATACAAGGAAAGACCTTGTGAAGACAGAAGAATCTTGGCAGCCTAGAGTTGAGTCTTGGGATCTGGGGGGGGGGGGGAAGGGACCCTCAAGAGATAGGATGGAGCTTTGGTGGGCTGGAGGGGAGAAGGTTCTTCTGAGTGAGGAGCTGAGCCCCATAGAGCAGGAAGGAAGCTACCCAACTCAAAGGGTGAGAAGAGCTTTCACAGGGAAGGACGTGGTGTGTGCCCAGACCCTGGGGGAGGATGGAGCTCGGTGGGTGTGGATGAATCTTGGTGGCAGAAGCACGGTTCCTGTTGAGGGAGCACCGGCCTGTGCCAGGCTCTGGGACTCACTCAGTCCTCCGGGGAACTCTGTGGGAGAGGCCTCTCTGACTCTGACCTGACTGGCAGGATGGTCAGTGTAGAAAGTGCTTGCAATTGTGCCTGGTACAGAGTTCTAATCCCCAAACCAGACTCACCTCCTCAAGCCCATCTGACCCACAGTGAGCACGGACGACAGGGTAGAACTGCTTCTGTGGGTTTCTGAGGGGAGGAGGGCTGTGACTCCAGAGAGGAGGAGGAAGCCTCCTCTTCCTCCTAAGAAGCGGAGGGGGGTTCTGAATGGCTGACTTCAGTTAGCCGCCCAGCACGTACCCAGAATGCCTCCTGGTGCATCATCAGTGATCACTTACAATCAAGGTTCGATGCTCCTCCTCTTCTTCCTGCCTCATTTCTTCTTCCCTCCTCTTCCTTTTCCACCTGAGAGTCTCCTCCTCCCCCTCTCGCATCTTATTCTTCACCACCAGCCTTTTTTTTTTTACCGCTTCTCACCAATTCCGGGTCTCCATATTTGTCTCAGAAGAAGTACGGCCCTAATGCGCTTTTCAGGCGGGGATGGCAAGACTTCACCTCACATACTTTGGGCTGGTCATCAGGAGAGACCGGTCCCTGGAGAAGGACATCGTGCTTGGAAAAGTGGAGGGGCAGCGGAAGAGAAGAAGGCCCTCGAGGAGATGGAGGGATACGGTGGCTTCCATGGTGGGAATGGTCTCAAGTCTGGGGACAGCGGTGAGGCTGGTGAGTGACTGAGAGGCATCACACTGTGGTCGTGGGGTCACTGGGAGTCAGGACAGACATGATGACACCAACTGTCACGGGTCCATTGCCATCACCTGCCAGCCTCTGTCTTCCAAAAAAAAAAAGAGTGGTTAGGTATAGATAGATAGATAGATAGATAGATAGATAGATAGATAGATAGATAGATAATACACAATCAGAAGTTCGCCTGGGTTTCTGGCTCTCTGGGTCTCTACAAGTCCCACCAGGACCAATAGCAAAACCTGCCACTGGGAAGAAACAGAAGTTCTTGCTCATGGACAAGGCAGCTAGCCCTCTAACTCAGCAGTTCTCAACCTGTGGATGAAGACCCCTGTGGGAGTCGAACGTCCCTTTCACAGGAATCAATCGCCTGACTCAGAACAGCAGCAAAATGGCCGTGAGGAAGTAGCAGCGAGCATGATGGTATGGTTGGGGAGGGGCCCCCACCACTTGAGGAGCTGTGTGATAGAGCCCAGGCGTGAGGAAAGTGGGGCACCGCTGCTCTAACTCAAACTCCTGCAACTCCGGGAGTGTGTGTGTGCGGATCCAATTCCACATGTTCAACAGCACTGGTAAACGGCACACACACACACACACACACACACACACACACAAACTTCTGGCACACGGAAGTGCCCCCACATAGCGCATCCCAGTTGACACAGATTCTGTGTGGCCAGGCTGTGACCTGGTTCACACATAGCCGTGTGTGGGTCCCCATGTCTTCAGGGTTTTGTTTGTGCCCATGACAAGTTTGTCCTGGTAGAGACTATGAGTGCTTGCAGCTGGAGAAGCCTTCCTTTCTATTGATCATGAACATTCTCTTCGCCCAACTTGTCTGTAGTAGTGAGGGGAGATGTTTGTCATGGGTAGCCAAGACTTTTATGAAGTGATGGTAAGGAGTGCGCTGCACTCTGATGTTGCCGTCTTAGGCTGGGTTCTCTGGAGAAATCTCACACACACACACACACACACACACACACACACACACACACGGAGAGAAAGATTTGTCCCAGAGAAATGCCTCACAAGGTTGGAGAGACTGGAAAGTTTCAAATCTATGTATGGGTCAGACATCAAGCTGGAGGCTCCTCCGGGCTCCCAGAGCAGCAGGAGCTGGCAAACACAAACCAAGCAGCAGGGGTGAGGCAGCAGGCGCCGGGCTGCAGGGGTGAGTCGACCCAATGTCACAGGTAAGATAGCAGGCTGTTGCTGACTCCCAGGACCACAAGGCATTTATGGCAGACTGCTGGCTCAAGTCCACCAATGAGGATGAGCCAGAGCCAGGCTCCAGATCCAGCAGAGAGCCTGACAGCTTACAAGAAAGCCGATACATATTGGAAAAAAGGTTACCCACCCCCCAGGACACTTTCTGTTTGTTACTTGCTCATCATGGATATGTTATATCAGAACTTACCATGGGGGGAGGATGACATCACACCTGCCAGACCAGAGGATCAGGGCCCAGCCAAGTTGATGCACAACCTCAGCCATTGGGGTCATGGAAAAAGAAAGCTATACTGTGATGGCAGCGGCAAAGAGAGGAGCGGTGCAGGGTGTTTTTCTCCGTGGGTTTGCATCATTCAGATGTGCGTCTGGCTGAAGCTGCGGGCAGACCAATGTAAAGAAGGGGGAATGGCCTAGGGAGGGTTTTGGGTCTGCTATCAGCTACGCTAGGGCACAAACAGGGTTCACGTCATGGGTACATTGTCACAGACCTCATCTCACGTGCTTTGGACATGTCGTGGGGAGAGAACAATCCTGGAGAAGGAACCATGCTGACAAGGACAGAAGATGAGAGAGACGCTGGACAAGATGGACGGCCGCAGTGGCCGCAGCAAGGGGCTCATGCATGGGAATCATTGCAAGGACGGCCCCGGCCCAGGCGGCACTCAGCTCTGCTGTGTATAGGGTCACTATGGGTCAGAACCGACTCCTGGTGTCTCACAGCAACAGTGGGATACAGATACAGCTACCAGAATCAAGGCCCAAGAGAGCTATTAAGTTCTCTGTCACTGTGTGAGTCTGGGTAGACTAGAGAAGCAAATTCATAAATACTCATGCATATAAGGAAGACGTTTATAGACAAAAGGAATGGAACATTGAGAAAGCATCCCAACCCAGTCCAGTCCAAGTCCATATGTCCAATATTACCCCATATGTCTGATACCAATCCATTAGTCCTCTTCAGACTCACGAAGCCCGTGCAATGATGCCAGGACAATCACAGGCCATGGGTGCAGAGTCTTGTTTATCCAATGGTGGTAGAAGCATCTCAGCCCTGGCAGGAGTCTCCATGTGGCTTCTCCAGCCCCAGAGGTCTGGTTCCATCAAGGAAAGCCTATGTGGCTTCTCCTCAGGCTCCTCCAGGACTCAGGGTCTATCAGCATGATCCCATCATGTCTTGTCAGTAGGGCAACCCTCAGGGACTGAATTGATGGTCTCTCATCTCCACAGGGGAAATTTCACGAGACTTCCCAGAGTTCTCAAAGAAAGCCACACCCACACAGAGGTCTTCTTGGCTATCTCCAGATTGACAGGCTAGACTCCACCCTACAGTCCTCATCATGAAACTGACAACAAAGTACATGACTGCTACAGTCACACACGCATGTTAGCTAGTCTCTAGGACAGACACCCCCAACCCCCAGCCCCAGGAAGTCAGGGACCCCGCGTTTCCCCCAGCTTATTGTCCTGGCTCTCTGTCTTTTCACTCTGCAGTCTGCCTCTGAGAGTTCTAATTTCAGACATCTATGGAAATCTGTTTTTGTTATCTGTTGTTTCTGCTC